>CM069294.1:48517500-48783561 GCA_035609425.1 Epinephelus awoara | reverse complement strand
GTTCCCTTGGAACCTTCAAAGTGAGCCCGGCTCACTTCGGGTCAACACCCCCTACTCTAACCCCTAACCCTAACCCCCAAACACCAACAACCCCAAACACCAACAACCCCGAGCCGCCACAACCCCAAACACCAACAACCCCAAACACCAACAACCCCGAGCCGCCACAACCCCAAACACCAACAACCCCCACCCAGCCCGTGCTGGGGCTGCAACAACCTAGGGCACCCGCCTACTAGGGGCAAACCCCTTAGGTTTAGGCAAGAGGGGGGGTGCGCTCTCCCCGTCTCCCATTCGTTTACATGGGAGATTTACATTGCCCGTAACTCCGCAACCCAACGTCCTAGAGGGGCGGGGGTGGGCTCGTTGGAAAGCCCGCACCCCAATTAGGGGGGGTGGAGCTTGCTCCCGCCCACCTACGACCTTCCTATCTCGAGTTACGGCGGACCGGAAGCGGACACCGGAAATGGGCGTTTCGGCCCAAAACCAGCCCGGTCACTTTTTGTGACGTCACTAACTTCCGGTGGCCACGCCCCACCCCCCCGGGGCCCCGCCCCCGGTAACTAAATCCCACCTGGGCTACCCGTCGGTACCGCCCCCGTACCTCTACCTCCGCCCGTTCCCTTGGAACCTTCAAAGTGAGCCCGGCTCACTTCGGGTCAACACCCCCTACTCTAACCCTAACCCTAACCCCACGCCCCACCCCCCGGGGCCCCGCCCCCGGTAACTAAATCCCACCTGGGCTACCCGTCGGTACCGCCCCCGTACCTCTACCTCCGCCCGTTCCCTTGGAACCTTCAAAGTGAGCCCGGCTCACTTCGGGTCAACACCCCCTACTCTAACCCCTAACCCTAACCCCCAAACACCAACAACCCCAAACACCAACAACCCCGAGCCGCCACAACCCCAAACACCAACAACCCCAAACACCAACAACCCCGAGCCGCCACAACCCCAAACACCAACAACCCCCACCCAGCCCGTGCTGGGGCTGCAACAACCTAGGGCACCCGCCTACTAGGGGCAAACCCCTTAGGTTTAGGCAAGAGGGGGGGTGCGCTCTCCCCGTCTCCCATTCGTTTACATGGGAGATTTACATTGCCCGTAACTCCGCAACCCAACGTCCTAGAGGGGCGGGGGTGGGCTCGTTGGAAAGCCCGCACCCCAATTAGGGGGGGTGGAGCTTGCTCCCGCCCACCTACGACCTTCCTATCTCGAGTTACGGCGGACCGGAAGCGGACACCGGAAATGGGCGTTTCGGCCCAAAACCAGCCCGGTCACTTTTTGTGACGTCACTAACTTCCGGTGGCCACGCCCCACCCCCCCGGGGCCCCGCCCCCGGTAACTAAATCCCACCTGGGCTACCCGTCGGTACCGCCCCCGTACCTCTACCTCCGCCCGTTCCCTTGGAACCTTCAAAGTGAGCCCGGCTCACTTCGGGTCAACACCCCCTACTCTAACCCCCAAACACCAACAACCCCAAACACCAACAACCCCGAGCCGCCACAACCCCAAACACCAACAACCCCAAACACCAACAACCCCGAGCCGCCACAACCCCAAACACCAACAACCCCCACCCAGCCCGTGCTGGGGCTGCAACAACCTAGGGCACCCGCCTACTAGGGGCAAACCCCTTAGGTTTAGGCAAGAGGGGGGGTGCGCTCTCCCCGTCTCCCATTCGTTTACATGGGAGATTTACATTGCCCGTAACTCCGCAACCCAACGTCCTAGAGGGCGGGGGTGGGCTCGTTGGAAAGCCCGCACCCCAATTAGGGGGGGTGGAGCTTGCTCCCGCCCACCTACGACCTTCCTATCTCGAGTTACGGCGGACCGGAAGCGGACACCGGAAATGGGCGTTTCGGCCCAAAACCAGCCCGGTCACTTTTTGTGACGTCACTAACTTCCGGTGGCCACGCCCCACCCCCCCGGGGCCCCGCCCCCGGTAACTAAATCCCACCTGGGCTACCCGTCGGTACCGCCCCCGTACCTCTACCTCCGCCCGTTCCCTTGGAACCTTCAAAGTGAGCCCGGCTCACTTCGGGTCAACACCCCCTACTCTAACCCCTAACCCTAACCCCCAAACACCAACAACCCCAAACACCAACAACCCCGAGCCGCCACAACCCCAAACACCAACAACCCCAAACACCAACAACCCCGAGCCGCCACAACCCCAAACACCAACAACCCCCACCCAGCCCGTGCTGGGGCTGCAACAACCTAGGGCACCCGCCTACTAGGGGCAAACCCCTTAGGTTTAGGCAAGAGGGGGGGTGCGCTCTCCCCGTCTCCCATTCGTTTACATGGGAGATTTACATTGCCCGTAACTCCGCAACCCAACGTCCTAGAGGGGCGGGGGTGGGCTCGTTGGAAAGCCCGCACCCCAATTAGGGGGGGTGGAGCTTGCTCCCGCCCACCTACGACCTTCCTATCTCGAGTTACGGCGGACCGGAAGCGGACACCGGAAATGGGCGTTTCGGCCCAAAACCAGCCCGGTCACTTTTTGTGACGTCACTAACTTCCGGTGGCCACGCCCCACCCCCCCGGGGCCCCGCCCCCGGTAACTAAATCCCACCTGGGCTACCCGTCGGTACCGCCCCCGTACCTCTACCTCCGCCCGTTCCCTTGGAACCTTCAAAGTGAGCCCGGCTCACTTCGGGTCAACACCCCCTACTCTAACCCTAACCCTAACCCCACGCCCCACCCCCCCGGGGCCCCGCCCCCGGTAACTAAATCCCACCTGGGCTACCCGTCGGTACCGCCCCCGTACCTCTACCTCCGCCCGTTCCCTTGGAACCTTCAAAGTGAGCCCGGCTCACTTCGGGTCAACACCCCCTACTCTAACCCCTAACCCTAACCCCCAAACACCAACAACCCCAAACACCAACAACCCCGAGCCGCCACAACCCCAAACACCAACAACCCCAAACACCAACAACCCCGAGCCGCCACAACCCCAAACACCAACAACCCCCACCCAGCCCGTGCTGGGGCTGCAACAACCTAGGGCACCCGCCTACTAGGGGCAAACCCCTTAGGTTTAGGCAAGAGGGGGGGTGCGCTCTCCCCGTCTCCCATTCGTTTACATGGGAGATTTACATTGCCCGTAACTCCGCAACCCAACGTCCTAGAGGGGCGGGGGTGGGCTCGTTGGAAAGCCCGCACCCCAATTAGGGGGGGTGGAGCTTGCTCCCGCCCACCTACGACCTTCCTATCTCGAGTTACGGCGGACCGGAAGCGGACACCGGAAATGGGCGTTTCGGCCCAAAACCAGCCCGGTCACTTTTTGTGACGTCACTAACTTCCGGTGGCCACGCCCCACCCCCCCGGGGCCCCGCCCCCGGTAACTAAATCCCACCTGGGCTACCCGTCGGTACCGCCCCCGTACCTCTACCTCCGCCCGTTCCCTTGGAACCTTCAAAGTGAGCCCGGCTCACTTCGGGTCAACACCCCCTACTCTAACCCCCAAACACCAACAACCCCAAACACCAACAACCCCGAGCCGCCACAACCCCAAACACCAACAACCCCAAACACCAACAACCCCGAGCCGCCACAACCCCAAACACCAACAACCCCCACCCAGCCCGTGCTGGGGCTGCAACAACCTAGGGCACCCGCCTACTAGGGGCAAACCCCTTAGGTTTAGGCAAGAGGGGGGGTGCGCTCTCCCCGTCTCCCATTCGTTTACATGGGAGATTTACATTGCCCGTAACTCCGCAACCCAACGTCCTAGAGGGGCGGGGGTGGGCTCGTTGGAAAGCCCGCACCCCAATTAGGGGGGGTGGAGCTTGCTCCCGCCCACCTACGACCTTCCTATCTCGAGTTACGGCGGACCGGAAGCGGACACCGGAAATGGGCGTTTCGGCCCAAAACCAGCCCGGTCACTTTTTGTGACGTCACTAACTTCCGGTGGCCACGCCCCACCCCCCCGGGGCCCCGCCCCCGGTAACTAAATCCCACCTGGGCTACCCGTCGGTACCGCCCCCGTACCTCTACCTCCGCCCGTTCCCTTGGAACCTTCAAAGTGAGCCCGGCTCACTTCGGGTCAACACCCCCTACTCTAACCCCTAACCCTAACCCCCAAACACCAACAACCCCAAACACCAACAACCCCGAGCCGCCACAACCCCAAACACCAACAACCCCAAACACCAACAACCCCGAGCCGCCACAACCCCAAACACCAACAACCCCCACCCAGCCCGTGCTGGGGCTGCAACAACCTAGGGCACCCGCCTACTAGGGGCAAACCCCTTAGGTTTAGGCAAGAGGGGGGGTGCGCTCTCCCCGTCTCCCATTCGTTTACATGGGAGATTTACATTGCCCGTAACTCCGCAACCCAACGTCCTAGAGGGGCGGGGGTGGGCTCGTTGGAAAGCCCGCACCCCAATTAGGGGGGGTGGAGCTTGCTCCCGCCCACCTACGACCTTCCTATCTCGAGTTACGGCGGACCGGAAGCGGACACCGGAAATGGGCGTTTCGGCCCAAAACCAGCCCGGTCACTTTTTGTGACGTCACTAACTTCCGGTGGCCACGCCCCACCCCCCCGGGCCCCGCCCCCGGTAACTAAATCCCACCTGGGCTACCCGTCGGTACCGCCCCCGTACCTCTACCTCCGCCCGTTCCCTTGGAACCTTCAAAGTGAGCCCGGCTCACTTCGGGTCAACACCCCCTACTCTAACCCCTAACCCTAACCCCCAAACACCAACAACCCCAAACACCAACAACCCCGAGCCGCCACAACCCCAAACACCAACAACCCCAAACACCAACAACCCCGAGCCGCCACAACCCCAAACACCAACAACCCCCACCCAGCCCGTGCTGGGGCTGCAACAACCTAGGGCACCCGCCTACTAGGGGCAAACCCCTTAGGTTTAGGCAAGAGGGGGGGTGCGCTCTCCCCGTCTCCCATTCGTTTACATGGGAGATTTACATTGCCCGTAACTCCGCAACCCAACGTCCTAGAGGGGCGGGGGTGGGCTCGTTGGAAAGCCCGCACCCCAATTAGGGGGGGTGGAGCTTGCTCCCGCCCACCTACGACCTTCCTATCTCGAGTTACGGCGGACCGGAAGCGGACACCGGAAATGGGCGTTTCGGCCCAAAACCAGCCCGGTCACTTTTTTGTGACGTCACTAACTTCCGGTGGCCACGCCCCACCCCCCCGGGGCCCCGCCCCCGGTAACTAAATCCCACCTGGGCTACCCGTCGGTACCGCCCCCGTACCTCTACCTCCGCCCGTTCCCTTGGAACCTTCAAAGTGAGCCCGGCTCACTTCGGGTCAACACCCCCTACTCTAACCCTAACCCTAACCCCAAACACCAACAACCCCAAACACCAACAACCCCGAGCCGCCACAACCCCAAACACCAACAACCCCAAACACCAACAACCCCGAGCCGCCACAACCCCAAACACCAACAACCCCAAACACCAACAACCCCGAGCCGCCACAACCCCAAACACCAACAACCCCCACCCAGCCCGTGCTGGGGCTGCAACAACCTAGGGCACCCGCCTACTAGGGGCAAACCCTTAGGTTTAGGCAAGAGGGGGGGTGCGCTCTCCCCGTCTCCGTTCGTTTACATGGGAGATTCACATTGCCTGTAACTCCGCAACCGAACGTCCTAGAGGGGCGGGGGTGGGCTCGTTGGAAAGCCCGCACCCCAATTAGGGGGGGTGGAGCTCGCTCCCGCCCACCTACGACCTTCCTATCTCGAGTTACGGCCGACCGGAAGCGGACACCGGAAATGGGCGTTTCGGCCCAAAACGAGCCCGGTCACTTTTCGTGACGTCACTGACTCCCGATGGCCACGCCCCACCCCCCCGGGACCCCGCCCCCGGTAACTAAATCCCACCTGGGCTACCCGTCGGTACCGCCCCCGTACCTCTACCTCCGGCCGTTCCCTTGGAACCTTCAAAGTGAGCCCCGGCTCACTTCGGGTCAACACCCCCTACTCTAACCCTAAGCCTAAGCTACAATCACACACTAATATAGTACCATGAAGACATCTATTAACACAAATTACAACAATCCAGTTTGGATAGTAGAGAAAACCTCCAAGTCAATACCTTTATCCCCATAAATAGGGGAACCTTTAATGACACACAAACAACAAGCTAGAAGTAACAATAGGATAGAGAGCTGCGGATGACGGGCGCCGGCCAGTGCATTGCCTTTGACTCCCCAGTTTCAACTGCCAAGTCGACGGACGAGGCGGGGGGAGTCACCGTGATAGTTTTAAACACCTAACCCCTAACACCAACAACCCCAAACACCAACAACCCCGAGCCGCCACAACCCCAAACACCAACAACCCCAAACACCAACAACCCCGAGCCGCCACAACCCCAAACACCAACAACCCCAAACACCAACAACCCCGAGCCGCCACAACCCCAAACACCAACAACCCCCACCCAGCCCGTGCTGGGGCTGCAACAACCTAGGGCACCCGCCTACTAGGGGCAAACCCCTTAGGTTTAGGCAAGAGGGGGGGTGCGCTCTCCCCATCTCCCATTCGTTTACATGGGAGATTTACATTGCCTGTAACTCCGCAACCGAACGTCCTAGAGGGGCGGGGGTGGGCTCGTTGGAAAGCCCGCACCCCAATTAGGGGGGGTGGAGCTTGCTCCCGCCCACCTACAACCTTCCTATCTCGAGTTACGGCGGACCGGAAGCGGACACCGGAAATGGGCCTTTCGGCCCAAAACCAGCCCGCTCACTTTTCGTGACGTCACTGACTCCCGATGGCCACGCCCCACCCCCCCGGGACCCCGCCCCCGGTAACTAAGTCCCACCTGGGCTACCCGTCGGTACCGCCCCCGTACCTCTACCTCCGGCCGTTCCCTTGGAACCTTCAAAGTGAGCCCGGCTCACTTCGGGTCAACACCCCCTACTCTAACCATCCCTCCCCTTGCCTAAACCTAACCATCCCTAGCCCTACATAAATAAAAGAAAGTCAAATAAGACACTTAGAAGGACAAATAAGTAAATAAAAGTCAAAATAGACACAAACAAAGAATAAACAACAGAAAAAAAGGGGACTAAAATAAAGAAAGTCAACAAAGAAGAAAGTCAAATAGGACACAAATAAAGCACAAATAAGTGAAAGGACGAACACAAAGAAACAGTGACGAACAGAAAGAAACAGAGTTGACACACAAGACAGACACTATAAATAGAGGGCAGGTAGAGGGTAGAGAGGCAGATGGGGAGAAGGAAAGACAGGGAAGAGGTTGAAAGGAGAAAGGAAGGGGAGAGCAAGAAAGTAAAATAATACACAAAATTAAAACTAAAAACAGTAAGAAAGTAAAATAATACAAAAAGAAAAGCTAAAAACAAAGGGAAGAACTGGGAGAGAAGCCAAGAGAGGCCCTCCCCATCATTATTTTAGTCGGTGCGCCTGAGGAAGGCCAAAACAGGCCGAAATATCGCGCAAGGCCCGACTACACTAAGGCTCATAGCCTAATTTTTTGAACACCCACCACCTTAGGGTGGTGGTACCTCAGGGGGTCAGCATGGAAAGGAATACCCTGGAAGTGAAGGACAGTGCACCATCCTCTCTCCGGCTGGAGAGGGGATTTCTTACCCCCCACTCCTAACCCCCCTAACCCTAACCCTAACCCTAACTGCCCAGGCAGTGTAGAATTCATCAAATCACACGTTTCGGGCTTGGAAACTTGTTTCTGAGTGCTTCTGTTGGAAAGTAACAGCCTAAATGACAACATGCTCTCAAAATGCTTCTCTCGGGCCGAAAAGGTCAAAAGTGACATTTTGCTGTTTTCTGACCAACTACTGATGAGACCTACATGAAACTGCCCAGGCAGTGTAGAATTCATCAAATCACACGTTTCTGGCTTGGAAACTTGTTTCTGAGTGCTTCTGTTGGAAAGTAACAGCCTAAATGACAACATGCTCTCAAAATGCTTCTCTCGGGCCGAAAAGCTCAAAAGTGACATTTTGCTGTTTTCTGACCAACTACTGATGGGACCTACATGAAACTGCCCAGGCAGTGTAGAATTCATCAAATCACACGTTTCGGGCTTGGAAACTTGTTTCTGAGTGCTTCTGTTGGAAAGTAACAGCCTAAATGACAACATGCTCTCAAAATGCTTCTCTCGGGCCGAAAAGCTCAAAAGTGACATTTTGCTGTTTTCTGACCAACTACTGATGGGACCTACATGAAACTGCCCAGGCAGTGTAGAATTCATCAAATCACACGTTTCGGGCTTGGAAACTTGTTTCTGAGTGCTTCTGTTGGAAAGTAACAGCCTAAATGACAACATGCTCTCAAAATGCTTCTCTCGGGCCGAAAAGGTCAAAATTGACATTTTGCTGTTTTCTGACCAACTACTGATGGGACCTACATGAAACTGCCCAGGCAGTGTAGAATTCATCAAATCACACGTTTCGGACTTGGAAACCTGTTTCTGAGTGCTTCTGTTGGAAAGTAACAGCCTAAATGACAACATGCTCTCAAAATGCTTCTCTCGGGCCGAAAAGCTCAAAAGTGACATTTTGCTGTTTTCTGACCAACTACTGATGGGACCTACATGAAACTGCCCAGGCAGTGTAGAATTCATCAAATCACACGTTTCGGGCTTGGAAACTTGTTTCTGAGTGCTTCTGTTGGAAAGTAACAGCCTAAATGACAACATGCTCTCAAAATGCTTCTCTCGGGCCGAAAAGCTCAAAAGTGACATTTTGCTGTTTTCTGACCAACTACTGATGGGACCTACATGAAACTGCCCAGGCAGTGTAGAATTCATCAAATCACACGTTTCGGGCTTGGAATCTTGTTTCTGAGTGCTTCTGTTGAAAAGTAACAGCCTAAATGACAACATGCTCTCAAAATGCTTCTCTCGGGCCGAAAAGCTCAAAAGTGACATTTTGCTGTTTTCTGACCAACTACTGATGGGACCTACATGAAACTGCCCTGGCAGTGTAGAATTCATCAAATCACACGTTTCTGGCTTGGAAACTTGTTTCTGAGTGCTTCTGTTGGAAAGTAACAGCCTAAATGACAACATGCTCTGAAAATGCTTCTCTCGGGCCGAAAAGGTCAAAAGTGACATTTTGCTGTTTTCTGACCAACTACTGATGAGACCTACATGAAACTGACCTGGCAGTGTAGAATTCATCAAATCACACGTTTCTGGCTTGGAAACTTGTTTCTGAGTGCTTCTGTTGGAAAGTAACAGCCTAAATGACAACATGCTCTCAAAATGCTTCTCTCGGGCCGAAAAGCTCAAAAGTGACATTTTGCTGTTTTCTGACCAACTACTGATGGGACCTACATGAAACTGCCCTGGCAGTGTAGAATTCATCAAATCACACGTTTCTGGCTTGGAAACTTGTTTCTGAGTGCTTTTGTTGGAAAGTAACAGCCTAAATGACAACACGCTCTCAAAATGCTTCTCTCGGGCCGAAAAGGTCAAAAGTGAGATTTTGCTGTTTTCTGACCAACTACTGATGAGACCTACATGAAACTGCCCTGGCAGTGTAGAATTCATCAAATCACACGTTTCTGGCTTGGAAACTTGTTTCTGAGTGCTTTTGTTGGAAAGTAACAGCCTAAATGACAACACGCTCTCAAAATGCTTCTCTCGGGCCGAAAAGCTCAAAAGTGACATTTTGCTGTTTTCTGACCAACTACTGATGGGACCTACATGAATCTGCCCTGGCAGTGTAGAATTCATCAAATCACACGTTTCGGACTTGGAAACTTGTTTCTGAGTGCTTCTGTTGGAAAGTAACAGCCTAAATTACAACATGCTCTCAAAATGCTTCTCTCGGGCCGAAAAGGTCAAAAGTGACATTTGGCTGTTTTCTGACCAACTACTGATGGGACCTACATGAAACTGCCCAGGCAGTGTAGAATTCATCAAATCACACGTTTCGGGCTTGGAAACTTGTTTCTGAGTGCTTCTGTTGAAAAGTAACAGCCTTAATGACAACATGCTCTCAAAATGCTTCTCTCGGGCCGAAAAGCTCAAAAGTGACATTTTGCTGTTTTCTGACCAACTACTGATGGGACCTACATGAAACTGCCCAGGCAGTGTAGAATTCATCAAATCACACGTTTCGGACTTGGAAACTTGTTTCTGAGTGCTTCTGTTGGAAAGTAACAGCCTAAATTACAACATGCTCTCAAAATGCTTCTCTCGGGCCGAAAAGGTCAAAAGTGACATTTGGCTGTTTTCTGACCAACTACTGATGGGACCTACATGAAACTGCCCAGGCAGTGTAGAATTCATCAAATCACACGTTTCTGGCTTGGAAACTTGTTTCTGAGTGCTTCTGTTGGAAAGTAACAGCCTAAATTACAACATGCTCTCAAAATGCTTCTCTCGGGCCGAAAAGGTCAAAAGTGACATTTGGCTGTTTTCTGACCAACTACTGATGGGACCTACATGAAACTGCCCAGGCAGTGTAGAATTCATCAAATCACACGTTTCGGGCTTGGAAACTTGTTTCTGAGTGCTTCTGTTGGAAAGTAACAGCCTAAATTACAACATGCTCTCAAAATGCTTCTCTCGGGCCGAAAAGGTCAAAAGTGACATTTGGCTGTTTTCTGACCAACTACTGATGGGACCTACAGGAAACTGCCCAGGCAGTGTAGAATTCATCAAATCACACGTTTCGGACTTGGAAATCTGTTTCTGAGTGCTTCTGTTGGAAAGTAACAGCCTAAATGACAACATGCTCTCAAAATGCTTCTCTCGGGCCGAAAAGCTCAAAAGTGACATTTTGCTGTTTTCTGACCAACTACTGATGGGACCTACATGAAACTGCCCAGGCAGTGTAGAATTCATCAAATCACACGTTTCGGGCTTGGAAACTTGTTTCTGAGTGCTTCTGTTGAAAAGTAACAGCCTAAATTACAACATGCTCTCAAAATGCTTCTCTCGGGCCGAAAAGGTCAAAAGTGACATTTGGCTGTTTTCTGACCAACTACTGATGGGACCTACATGAAACTGCCCTGGCAGTGTAGAATTCATCAAATCACACGTTTGTGGCTTGAAAACTTGTTTCTGAGTGCTTCTGTTGGAAAGTAACAGCCTAAATGACAACATGCTCTCAAAATGCTTCTCTCGGGCCGAAAAGGTCAAAATTGACATTTTGCTGTTTTCTGACCAACTACTGATGGGACCTACATGAAACTGCCCAGGCAGTGTAGAATTCATCAAATCACACGTTTGTGGCTTGAAAACTTGTTTCTGAGTGCTTCTGTTGGAAAGTAACAGCCTAAATGACAACATGCTCTCAAAATGCTTCTCTCGGGGCCGAAAAGGTCAAAATTGACATTTTGCTGTTTTCTGACCAACTACTGATGGGACCTACATGAAACTGCCCAGGCAGTGTAGAATTCATCAAATCACACGTTTGTGGCTTGAAAACTTGTTTCTGAGTGCTTCTGTTGGAAAGTAACAGCCTAAATGACAACATGCTCTCAAAATGCTTCTCTCGGGCCGAAAAGGTCAAAATTGACATTTTGCTGTTTTCTGACCAACTACTGATGGGACCTACATGAAACTGCCCAGGCAGTGTAGAATTCATCAAATCACACGTTTCGGGCTTGGAAACTTGTTTCTGAGTGCTTCTGTTGGAAAGTAACAGCCTAAATGACAACATGCTCTCAAAATGCTTCTCTCGGGCCGAAAAGGTCAAAAGTGACATTTTGCTGTTTTCTGACCAACTACTGATGAGACCTACATGAAACTGCCCAGGCAGTGTAGAATTCATCAAATCACACGTTTCTGGCTTGGAAACTTGTTTCTGAGTGCTTCTGTTGGAAAGTAACAGCCTAAATGACAACATGCTCTCAAAATGCTTCTCTCGGGCCGAAAAGCTCAAAAGTGACATTTTGCTGTTTTCTGACCAACTACTGATGGGACCTACATGAAACTGCCCAGGCAGTGTAGAATTCATCAAATCACACGTTTCGGGCTTGGAAACTTGTTTCTGAGTGCTTCTGTTGGAAAGTAACAGCCTAAATGACAACATGCTCTCAAAATGCTTCTCTCGGGCCGAAAAGCTCAAAAGTGACATTTTGCTGTTTTCTGACCAACTACTGATGGGACCTACATGAAACTGCCCAGGCAGTGTAGAATTCATCAAATCACACGTTTCGGGCTTGGAAACTTGTTTCTGAGTGCTTCTGTTGGAAAGTAACAGCCTAAATGACAACATGCTCTCAAAATGCTTCTCTCGGGCCGAAAAGGTCAAAATTGACATTTTGCTGTTTTCTGACCAACTACTGATGGGACCTACATGAAACTGCCCAGGCAGTGTAGAATTCATCAAATCACACGTTTCGGACTTGGAAACCTGTTTCTGAGTGCTTCTGTTGGAAAGTAACAGCCTAAATGACAACATGCTCTCAAAATGCTTCTCTCGGGCCGAAAAGCTCAAAAGTGACATTTTGCTGTTTTCTGACCAACTACTGATGGGACCTACATGAAACTGCCCAGGCAGTGTAGAATTCATCAAATCACACGTTTCGGGCTTGGAAACTTGTTTCTGAGTGCTTCTGTTGGAAAGTAACAGCCTAAATGACAACATGCTCTCAAAATGCTTCTCTCGGGCCGAAAAGCTCAAAAGTGACATTTTGCTGTTTTCTGACCAACTACTGATGGGACCTACATGAAACTGCCCAGGCAGTGTAGAATTCATCAAATCACACGTTTCGGGCTTGGAATCTTGTTTCTGAGTGCTTCTGTTGAAAAGTAACAGCCTAAATGACAACATGCTCTCAAAATGCTTCTCTCGGGCCGAAAAGCTCAAAAGTGACATTTTGCTGTTTTCTGACCAACTACTGATGGGACCTACATGAAACTGCCCTGGCAGTGTAGAATTCATCAAATCACACGTTTGTGGCTTGAAAACTTGTTTCTGAGTGCTTCTGTTGGAAAGTAACAGCCTAAATGACAACATGCTCTCAAAATGCTTCTCTCGGGCCGAAAAGGTCAAAAGTGACATTTTGCTGTTTTCTGACCAACTACTGATGGGACCTACATGAAACTGCCCAGGCAGTGTAGAATTCATCAAATCACACGTTTCTGGCTTGGAAACTTGTTTCTGAGTGCTTCTGTTGGAAAGTAACAGCCTAAATGACAACATGCTCTCAAAATGCTTCTCTCGGGCCGAAAAGCTCAAAAGTGACATTTTGCTGTTTTCTGACCAACTACTGATGTCAACTACATGAAACTGCCCAGGCAGTGTAGAATTCATCAAATCACACGTTTCTGGCTTGGAAACTTGTTTCTGAGTGCTTCTGTTGGAAAGTAACAGCCTAAATGACAACATGCTCTCAAAATGCTTCTCTCGGGCCGAAAAGCTCAAAAGTGACATTTTGCTGTTTTCTGACCAACTACTGATGTCAACTACATGAAACTGCCCTGGCAGTGTAGAATTCATCAAATCACACGTTTCTGGCTTGGAAACTTGTTTCTGAGTGCTTCTGTTGGAAAGTAACAGCCTAAATGACAACATGCTCTCAAAATGCTTCTCTCGGGCCGAAAAGCTCAAAAGTGACATTTTGCTGTTTTCTGACCAACTACTGATGTCAACTACATGAAACTGCCCTGGCAGTGTAGAATTCATCAAATCACACGTTTCTGGCTTGGAAACTTGTTTCTGAGTGCTTCTGTTGGAAAGTAACAGCCTAAATGACAACGTGCTCTCAAAATGCTTCTCTCGGGCCGAAAAGCTCAAAAGTGACATTTTGCTGTTTTCTGACCAACTACTGATGGGACCTACATGAAACTGCCCAGGCAGTGTAGAATTCATCAAATCACACGTTTCGGACTTGGAAACTTGTTTCTGAGTGCTTCTGTTGGAAAGTAACAGCCTAAATTACAACATGCTCTCAAAATGCTTCTCTCGGGCCGAAAAGGTCAAAAGTGACATTTGGCTGTTTTCTGACCAACTACTGATGGGACCTACAGGAAACTGCCCAGGCAGTGTAGAATTCATCAAATCACACGTTTCGGACTTGGAAATCTGTTTCTGAGTGCTTCTGTTGGAAAGTAACAGCCTAAATGACAACATGCTCTCAAAATGCTTCTCTCGGGCCGAAAAGCTCAAAAGTGACATTTTGCTGTTTTCTGACCAACTACTGATGGGACCTACATGAAACTGCCCAGGCAGTGTAGAATTCATCAAATCACACGTTTCGGGCTTGGAAACTTGTTTCTGAGTGCTTCTGTTGAAAAGTAACAGCCTAAATTACAACATGCTCTCAAAATGCTTCTCTCGGGCCGAAAAGGTCAAAAGTGACATTTGGCTGTTTTCTGACCAACTACTGATGGGACCTACATGAAACTGCCCTGGCAGTGTAGAATTCATCAAATCACACGTTTGTGGCTTGAAAACTTGTTTCTGAGTGCTTCTGTTGGAAAGTAACAGCCTAAATGACAACATGCTCTCAAAATGCTTCTCTCGGGCCGAAAAGGTCAAAATTGACATTTTGCTGTTTTCTGACCAACTACTGATGGGACCTACATGAAACTGCCCAGGCAGTGTAGAATTCATCAAATCACACGTTTGTGGCTTGAAAACTTGTTTCTGAGTGCTTCTGTTGGAAAGTAACAGCCTAAATGACAACATGCTCTCAAAATGCTTCTCTCGGGCCGAAAAGGTCAAAATTGACATTTTGCTGTTTTCTGACCAACTACTGATGGGACCTACATGAAACTGCCCAGGCAGTGTAGAATTCATCAAATCACACGTTTGTGGCTTGAAAACTTGTTTCTGAGTGCTTCTGTTGGAAAGTAACAGCCTAAATGACAACATGCTCTCAAAATGCTTCTCTCGGGCCGAAAAGGTCAAAATTGACATTTTGCTGTTTTCTGACCAACTACTGATGGGACCTACATGAAACTGCCCAGGCAGTGTAGAATTCATCAAATCACACGTTTCGGGCTTGGAAACTTGTTTCTGAGTGCTTCTGTTGGAAAGTAACAGCCTAAATGACAACATGCTCTCAAAATGCTTCTCTCGGGCCGAAAAGGTCAAAAGTGACATTTTGCTGTTTTCTGACCAACTACTGATGAGACCTACATGAAACTGCCCAGGCAGTGTAGAATTCATCAAATCACACGTTTCTGGCTTGGAAACTTGTTTCTGAGTGCTTCTGTTGGAAAGTAACAGCCTAAATGACAACATGCTCTCAAAATGCTTCTCTCGGGCCGAAAAGCTCAAAAGTGACATTTTGCTGTTTTCTGACCAACTACTGATGGGACCTACATGAAACTGCCCAGGCAGTGTAGAATTCATCAAATCACACGTTTCGGGCTTGGAAACTTGTTTCTGAGTGCTTCTGTTGGAAAGTAACAGCCTAAATGACAACATGCTCTCAAAATGCTTCTCTCGGGCCGAAAAGCTCAAAAGTGACATTTTGCTGTTTTCTGACCAACTACTGATGGGACCTACATGAAACTGCCCAGGCAGTGTAGAATTCATCAAATCACACGTTTCGGGCTTGGAAACTTGTTTCTGAGTGCTTCTGTTGGAAAGTAACAGCCTAAATGACAACATGCTCTCAAAATGCTTCTCTCGGGCCGAAAAGGTCAAAAGTGACATTTGGCTGTTTTCTGACCAACTACTGATGGGACCTACATGAAACTGCCCTGGCAGTGTAGAATTCATCAAATCACACGTTTGTGGCTTGAAAACTTGTTTCTGAGTGCTTCTGTTGGAAAGTAACAGCCTAAATGACAACATGCTCTCAAAATGCTTCTCTCGGGCCGAAAAGGTCAAAATTGACATTTTGCTGTTTTCTGACCAACTACTGATGGGACCTACATGAAACTGCCCAGGCAGTGTAGAATTCATCAAATCACACGTTTGTGGCTTGAAAACTTGTTTCTGAGTGCTTCTGTTGGAAAGTAACAGCCTAAATGACAACATGCTCTCAAAATGCTTCTCTCGGGCCGAAAAGGTCAAAATTGACATTTTGCTGTTTTCTGACCAACTACTGATGGGACCTACATGAAACTGCCCAGGCAGTGTAGAATTCATCAAATCACACGTTTCGGACTTGGAAACCTGTTTCTGAGTGCTTCTGTTGGAAAGTAACAGCCTAAATGACAACATGCTCTCAAAATGCTTCTCTCGGGCCGAAAAGCTCAAAAGTGACATTTTGCTGTTTTCTGACCAACTACTGATGGGACCTACATGAAACTGCCCAGGCAGTGTAGAATTCATCAAATCACACGTTTCGGGCTTGGAAACTTGTTTCTGAGTGCTTCTGTTGGAAAGTAACAGCCTAAATGACAACATGCTCTCAAAATGCTTCTCTCGGGCCGAAAAGCTCAAAAGTGACATTTTGCTGTTTTCTGACCAACTACTGATGGGACCTACATGAAACTGCCCAGGCAGTGTAGAATTCATCAAATCACACGTTTCGGGCTTGGAAACTTGTTTCTGAGTGCTTCTGTTGAAAAGTAACAGCCTAAATGACAACATGCTCTCAAAATGCTTCTCTCGGGCCGAAAAGCTCAAAAGTGACATTTTGCTGTTTTCTGACCAACTACTGATGGGACCTACATGAAACTGCCCTGGCAGTGTAGAATTCATCAAATCACACGTTTGTGGCTTGAAAACTTGTTTCTGAGTGCTTCTGTTGGAAAGTAACAGCCTAAATGACAACATGCTCTCAAAATGCTTCTCTCGGGCCGAAAAGGTCAAAAGTGACATTTTGCTGTTTTCTGACCAACTACTGATGGGACCTACATGAAACTGCCCAGGCAGTGTAGAATTCATCAAATCACACGTTTCTGGCTTGGAAACTTGTTTCTGAGTGCTTCTGTTGGAAAGTAACAGCCTAAATGACAACATGCTCTCAAAATGCTTCTCTCGGGCCGAAAAGCTCAAAAGTGACATTTTGCTGTTTTCTGACCAACTACTGATGTCAACTACATGAAACTGCCCTGGCAGTGTAGAATTCATCAAATCACACGTTTCTGGCTTGGAAACTTGTTTCTGAGTGCTTCTGTTGGAAAGTAACAGCCTAAATGACAACGTGCTCTCAAAATGCTTCTCTCGGGCCGAAAAGCTCAAAAGTGACATTTTGCTGTTTTCTGACCAACTACTGATGGGACCAACATGAAACTGCCCTGGCAGTGTAGAATTCATCAAATCACACGTTTCTGGCTTAGAAACTTGTTTTTGAGTGCTTCTGTTGGAAAGTAACAGCCTAAATGACAACATGCTCTCAAAATGCTTCTCTCGGGCCGAAAAGGTCAAAAGTGACATTTTGCTGTTTTCTGACCAACTACTGATGAGACCTACATGAAACTGCCCTGGCAGTGTAGAATTCATCAAATCACACGTTTCTGGCTTGGAAACTTGTTTCTGAGTGCTTCTGTTGGAAAGTAACAGCCTAAATGACAACATGCTCTCAAAATGCTTCTCTCGGGCCGAAAAGCTCAAAAGTGACATTTTGCTGTTTTCTGACCAACTACTGATGGGACCAACATGAAACTGCCCTGGCAGTGTAGAATTCATCAAATCACACGTTTCTGGCTTGGAAACTTGTTTCTGAGTGCTTCTGTTGGAAAGTAACAGCCTAAATGACAACATGCTCTCAAAATGCTTCTCTTGGGCCGAAAAGCTCAAAAGTGACATTTTGCTGTTTTCTGACCAACTACTGATGGGACCTACATGAAACTGCCCTGGCAGTGTAGAATTCATCAAATCACACGTTTCTGGCTTGGAAACTTGTTTCTGAGTGCTTCTGTTGGAAAGTAACAGCCTAAATGACAACGTGCTCTCAAAATGCTTCTCTCGGGCCGAAAAGCTCAAAAGTGACATTTGGCTGTTTTCTGACCAACTACTGATGGGACCAACATGAAACTGCCCTGGCAGTGTAGAATTCATCAAATCACACGTTTCTGGCTTGGAAACTTGTTTCTGAGTGCTTCTGTTGGAAAGTAACAGCCTAAATGACAACGTGCTCTCAAAATGCTTCTCTCGGGCCGAAAAGCTCAAAAGTGACATTTTGCTGTTTTCTGACCAACTACTGATGTCAACTACATGAAACTGCCCTGGCAGTGTAGAATTCATTAAATCACACGTTTCTGGCTTGGAAACTTGTTTCTGAGTGCTTCTGTTGGAAAGTAACAGCCTAAATGACAACATGCTCTCAAAATGCTTCTCTCGGGCCGAAAAGCTCAAAAGTGACATTTTGCTGTTTTCTGACCAACTACTGATGGGACCTACATGAAACTGCCCTGGCAGTGTAGAATTCATCAAATCACACGTTTCTGGCTTGGAAACTTGTTTCTGAGTGCTTCTGTTGGAAAGTAACAGCCTAAATGACAACACCCTCTCAAAATGCTTCTCTCGGGCCGAAATTGTCAAAAGTGACATTTTGCTGTTTTCTGACCAACTACTGATGGGACCAACATGAAACTGCCCTGGCAGTGTAGAATTCATCAAATCACACGTTTCTGGCTTAGAAACTTGTTTTTGAGTGCTTCTGTTGGAAAGTAACAGCCTAAATGACAACATGCTCTCAAAATGCTTCTCTCGGGCCGAAAAGGTCAAAAGTGACATTTTGCTGTTTTCTGACCAACTACTGATGAGACCTACATGAAACTGCCCTGGCAGTGTAGAATTCATCAAATCACACGTTTCTGGCTTGGAAACTTGTTTCTGAGTGCTTCTGTTGGAAAGTAACAGCCTAAATGACAACATGCTCTCAAAATGCTTCTCTCGGGCCGAAAAGGTCAAAAGTCACATTTTGCTGTTTTCTGACCAACTACTGATGGGACCTACATGAAACTGCCCAGGCAGTGTAGAATTCATCAAATCACACGTTTCGGGCTTGGAAACTTGTTTCTGAGTGCTTCTGTTGAAAAGTAACAGCCTAAATGACAACATGCTCTCAAAATGCTTCTCTCGGGCCGAAAAGCTCAAAAGTGACATTTTGCTGTTTTCTGACCAACTACTGATGGGACCTACATGAAACTGCCCTGGCAGTGTAGAATTCATCAAATCACACGTTTGTGGCTTGAAAACTTGTTTCTGAGTGCTTCTGTTGGAAAGTAACAGCCTAAATGACAACATGCTCTCAAAATGCTTCTCTCGGGCCGAAAAGGTCAAAAGTGACATTTTGCTGTTTTCTGACCAACTACTGATGGGACCTACATGAAACTGCCCAGGCAGTGTAGAATTCATCAAATCACACGTTTCTGGCTTGGAAACTTGTTTCTGAGTGCTTCTGTTGGAAAGTAACAGCCTAAATGACAACATGCTCTCAAAATGCTTCTCTCGGGCCGAAAAGCTCAAAAGTGACATTTTGCTGTTTTCTGACCAACTACTGATGTCAACTACATGAAACTGCCCTGGCAGTGTAGAATTCATCAAATCACACGTTTCTGGCTTGGAAACTTGTTTCTGAGTGCTTCTGTTGGAAAGTAACAGCCTAAATGACAACGTGCTCTCAAAATGCTTCTCTCGGGCCGAAAAGCTCAAAAGTGACATTTTGCTGTTTTCTGACCAACTACTGATGGGACCAACATGAAACTGCCCTGGCAGTGTAGAATTCATCAAATCACACGTTTCTGGCTTAGAAACTTGTTTTTGAGTGCTTCTGTTGGAAAGTAACAGCCTAAATGACAACATGCTCTCAAAATGCTTCTCTCGGGCCGAAAAGGTCAAAAGTGACATTTTGCTGTTTTCTGACCAACTACTGATGAGACCTACATGAAACTGCCCTGGCAGTGTAGAATTCATCAAATCACACGTTTCTGGCTTGGAAACTTGTTTCTGAGTGCTTCTGTTGGAAAGTAACAGCCTAAATGACAACATGCTCTCAAAATGCTTCTCTCGGGCCGAAAAGCTCAAAAGTGACATTTTGCTGTTTTCTGACCAACTGCTGATGGGACCAACATGAAACTGCCCTGGCAGTGTAGAATTCATCAAATCACACGTTTCTGGCTTGGAAACTTGTTTCTGAGTGCTTCTGTTGGAAAGTAACAGCCTAAATGACAACATGCTCTCAAAATGCTTCTCTCGGGCCGAAAAGCTCAAAAGTGACATTTTGCTGTTTTCTGACCAACTACTGATGGGACCTACATGAAACTGCCCAGGCAGTGTAGAATTCATCAAATCACACGTTTCAGGCTTGGAAACTTGTTTCTGAGTGCTTCTGTTGGAAAGTAACAGCCTAAATGACAACATGCTCTCAAAATGCTTCTCTCGGGCCGAAAAGCTCAAAAGTGACATTTTGCTGTTTTCTGACCAACTACTGATGGGACCTACATGAAACTGCCCAGGCAGTGTAGAATTCATCAAATCACACGTTTCGGGCTTGGAAACTTGTTTCTGAGTGCTTCTGTTGAAAAGTAACAGCCTAAATGACAACATGCTCTCAAAATGCTTCTCTCGGGCCGAAAAGCTCAAAAGTGACATTTTGCTGTTTTCTGACCAACTACTGATGGGACCTACATGAAACTGCCCTGGCAGTGTAGAATTCATCAAATCACACGTTTGTGGCTTGAAAACTTGTTTCTGAGTGCTTCTGTTGGAAAGTAACAGCCTAAATGACAACATGCTCTCAAAATGCTTCTCTCGGGCCGAAAAGGTCAAAAGTGACATTTTGCTGTTTTCTGACCAACTACTGATGGGACCTACATGAAACTGCCCAGGCAGTGTAGAATTCATCAAATCACACGTTTCTGGCTTGGAAACTTGTTTCTGAGTGCTTCTGTTGGAAAGTAACAGCCTAAATGACAACATGCTCTCAAAATGCTTCTCTCGGGCCGAAAAGCTCAAAAGTGACATTTTGCTGTTTTCTGACCAACTACTGATGTCAACTACATGAAACTGCCCTGGCAGTGTAGAATTCATCAAATCACACGTTTCTGGCTTGGAAACTTGTTTCTGAGTGCTTCTGTTGGAAAGTAACAGCCTAAATGACAACGTGCTCTCAAAATGCTTCTCTCGGGCCGAAAAGCTCAAAAGTGACATTTTGCTGTTTTCTGACCAACTACTGATGGGACCAACATGAAACTGCCCTGGCAGTGTAGAATTCATCAAATCACACGTTTCTGGCTTAGAAACTTGTTTTTGAGTGCTTCTGTTGGAAAGTAACAGCCTAAATGACAACATGCTCTCAAAATGCTTCTCTCGGGCCGAAAAGGTCAAAAGTGACATTTTGCTGTTTTCTGACCAACTACTGATGAGACCTACATGAAACTGCCCTGGCAGTGTAGAATTCATCAAATCACACGTTTCTGGCTTGGAAACTTGTTTCTGAGTGCTTCTGTTGGAAAGTAACAGCCTAAATGACAACATGCTCTCAAAATGCTTCTCTCGGGCCGAAAAGCTCAAAAGTGACATTTTGCTGTTTTCTGACCAACTACTGATGGGACCAACATGAAACTGCCCTGGCAGTGTAGAATTCATCAAATCACACGTTTCTGGCTTGGAAACTTGTTTCTGAGTGCTTCTGTTGGAAAGTAACAGCCTAAATGACAACATGCTCTCAAAATGCTTCTCTTGGGCCGAAAAGCTCAAAAGTGACATTTTGCTGTTTTCTGACCAACTACTGATGGGACCTACATGAAACTGCCCTGGCAGTGTAGAATTCATCAAATCACACGTTTCTGGCTTGGAAACTTGTTTCTGAGTGCTTCTGTTGGAAAGTAACAGCCTAAATGACAACGTGCTCTCAAAATGCTTCTCTCGGGCCGAAAAGCTCAAAAGTGACATTTGGCTGTTTTCTGACCAACTACTGATGGGACCAACATGAAACTGCCCTGGCAGTGTAGAATTCATCAAATCACACGTTTCTGGCTTGGAAACTTGTTTCTGAGTGCTTCTGTTGGAAAGTAACAGCCTAAATGACAACGTGCTCTCAAAATGCTTCTCTCGGGCCGAAAAGCTCAAAAGTGACATTTTGCTGTTTTCTGACCAACTACTGATGTCAACTACATGAAACTGCCCTGGCAGTGTAGAATTCATTAAATCACACGTTTCTGGCTTGGAAACTTGTTTCTGAGTGCTTCTGTTGGAAAGTAACAGCCTAAATGACAACATGCTCTCAAAATGCTTCTCTCGGGCCGAAAAGCTCAAAAGTGACATTTTGCTGTTTTCTGACCAACTACTGATGGGACCTACATGAAACTGCCCTGGCAGTGTAGAATTCATCAAATCACACGTTTCTGGCTTGGAAACTTGTTTCTGAGTGCTTCTGTTGGAAAGTAACAGCCTAAATGACAACACCCTCTCAAAATGCTTCTCTCGGGCCGAAATTGTCAAAAGTGACATTTTGCTGTTTTCTGACCAACTACTGATGGGACCAACATGAAACTGCCCTGGCAGTGTAGAATTCATCAAATCACACGTTTCTGGCTTAGAAACTTGTTTTTGAGTGCTTCTGTTGGAAAGTAACAGCCTAAATGACAACATGCTCTCAAAATGCTTCTCTCGGGCCGAAAAGGTCAAAAGTGACATTTTGCTGTTTTCTGACCAACTACTGATGAGACCTACATGAAACTGCCCTGGCAGTGTAGAATTCATCAAATCACACGTTTCTGGCTTGGAAACTTGTTTCTGAGTGCTTCTGTTGGAAAGTAACAGCCTAAATGACAACATGCTCTCAAAATGCTTCTCTCGGGCCGAAAAGGTCAAAAGTCACATTTTGCTGTTTTCTGACCAACTACTGATGGGACCTACATGAAACTGCCCAGGCAGTGTAGAATTCATCAAATCACACGTTTCGGGCTTGGAAACTTGTTTCTGAGTGCTTCTGTTGAAAAGTAACAGCCTAAATGACAACATGCTCTCAAAATGCTTCTCTCGGGCCGAAAAGCTCAAAAGTGACATTTTGCTGTTTTCTGACCAACTACTGATGGGACCTACATGAAACTGCCCTGGCAGTGTAGAATTCATCAAATCACACGTTTGTGGCTTGAAAACTTGTTTCTGAGTGCTTCTGTTGGAAAGTAACAGCCTAAATGACAACATGCTCTCAAAATGCTTCTCTCGGGCCGAAAAGGTCAAAAGTGACATTTTGCTGTTTTCTGACCAACTACTGATGGGACCTACATGAAACTGCCCAGGCAGTGTAGAATTCATCAAATCACACGTTTCTGGCTTGGAAACTTGTTTCTGAGTGCTTCTGTTGGAAAGTAACAGCCTAAATGACAACATGCTCTCAAAATGCTTCTCTCGGGCCGAAAAGCTCAAAAGTGACATTTTGCTGTTTTCTGACCAACTACTGATGTCAACTACATGAAACTGCCCTGGCAGTGTAGAATTCATCAAATCACACGTTTCTGGCTTGGAAACTTGTTTCTGAGTGCTTCTGTTGGAAAGTAACAGCCTAAATGACAACATGCTCTGAAAATGCTTCTCTCGGGCCGAAAAGGTCAAAAGTGACATTTTGCTGTTTTCTGACCAACTACTGATGGGACCAACATGAAACTGCCCTGGCAGTGTAGAATTCATCAAATCACACGTTTCTGGCTTAGAAACTTGTTTTTGAGTGCTTCTGTTGGAAAGTAACAGCCTAAATGACAACATGCTCTCAAAATGCTTCTCTCGGGCCGAAAAGGTCAAAAGTGACATTTTGCTGTTTTCTGACCAACTACTGATGAGACCTACATGAAACTGCCCTGGCAGTGTAGAATTCATCAAATCACACGTTTCTGGCTTGGAAACTTGTTTCTGAGTGCTTCTGTTGGAAAGTAACAGCCTAAATGACAACATGCTCTCAAAATGCTTCTCTCGGGCCGAAAAGCTCAAAAGTGACATTTTGCTGTTTTCTGACCAACTACTGATGGGACCAACATGAAACTGCCCTGGCAGTGTAGAATTCATCAAATCACACGTTTCTGGCTTGGAAACTTGTTTCTGAGTGCTTCTGTTGGAAAGTAACAGCCTAAATGACAACATGCTCTCAAAATGCTTCTCTTGGGCCGAAAAGCTCAAAAGTGACATTTTGCTGTTTTCTGACCAACTACTGATGGGACCTACATGAAACTGCCCTGGCAGTGTAGAATTCATCAAATCACACGTTTCTGGCTTGGAAACTTGTTTCTGAGTGCTTCTGTTGGAAAGTAACAGCCTAAATGACAACGTGCTCTCAAAATGCTTCTCTCGGGCCGAAAAGCTCAAAAGTGACATTTGGCTGTTTTCTGACCAACTACTGATGGGACCAACATGAAACTGCCCTGGCAGTGTAGAATTCATCAAATCACACGTTTCTGGCTTGGAAACTTGTTTCTGAGTGCTTCTGTTGGAAAGTAACAGCCTAAATGACAACATGCTCTCAAAATGCTTCTCTCGGGCCGAAAAGCTCAAAAGTGACATTTTGCTGTTTTCTGACCAACTACTGATGGGACCTACATGAAACTGCCCTGGCAGTGTAGAATTCATCAAATCACACGTTTCTGGCTTGGAAACTTGTTTCTGAGTGCTTCTGTTGGAAAGTAACAGCCTAAATGACAACACCCTCTCAAAATGCTTCTCTCGGGCCGAAATTGTCAAAAGTGACATTTTGCTGTTTTCTGACCAACTACTGATGGGACCAACATGAAACTGCCCTGGCAGTGTAGAATTCATCAAATCACACGTTTCTGGCTTAGAAACTTGTTTTTGAGTGCTTCTGTTGGAAAGTAACAGCCTAAATGACAACATGCTCTCAAAATGCTTCTCTCGGGCCGAAAAGGTCAAAAGTGACATTTTGCTGTTTTCTGACCAACTACTGATGAGACCTACATGAAACTGCCCTGGCAGTGTAGAATTCATCAAATCACACGTTTCTGGCTTGGAAACTTGTTTCTGAGTGCTTCTGTTGGAAAGTAACAGCCTAAATGACAACATGCTCTCAAAATGCTTCTCTCGGGCCGAAAAGGTCAAAAGTCACATTTTGCTGTTTTCTGACCAACTACTGATGGGACCTACATGAAACTGCCCAGGCAGTGTAGAATTCATCAAATCACACGTTTCGGGCTTGGAAACTTGTTTCTGAGTGCTTCTGTTGAAAAGTAACAGCCTAAATGACAACATGCTCTCAAAATGCTTCTCTCGGGCCGAAAAGCTCAAAAGTGACATTTTGCTGTTTTCTGACCAACTACTGATGGGACCTACATGAAACTGCCCTGGCAGTGTAGAATTCATCAAATCACACGTTTGTGGCTTGAAAACTTGTTTCTGAGTGCTTCTGTTGGAAAGTAACAGCCTAAATGACAACATGCTCTCAAAATGCTTCTCTCGGGCCGAAAAGGTCAAAAGTGACATTTTGCTGTTTTCTGACCAACTACTGATGGGACCTACATGAAACTGCCCAGGCAGTGTAGAATTCATCAAATCACACGTTTCTGGCTTGGAAACTTGTTTCTGAGTGCTTCTGTTGGAAAGTAACAGCCTAAATGACAACATGCTCTCAAAATGCTTCTCTCGGGCCGAAAAGCTCAAAAGTGACATTTTGCTGTTTTCTGACCAACTACTGATGTCAACTACATGAAACTGCCCTGGCAGTGTAGAATTCATCAAATCACACGTTTCTGGCTTGGAAACTTGTTTCTGAGTGCTTCTGTTGGAAAGTAACAGCCTAAATGACAACGTGCTCTCAAAATGCTTCTCTCGGGCCGAAAAGCTCAAAAGTGACATTTTGCTGTTTTCTGACCAACTACTGATGGGACCAACATGAAACTGCCCTGGCAGTGTAGAATTCATCAAATCACACGTTTCTGGCTTAGAAACTTGTTTTTGAGTGCTTCTGTTGGAAAGTAACAGCCTAAATGACAACATGCTCTCAAAATGCTTCTCTCGGGCCGAAAAGGTCAAAAGTGACATTTTGCTGTTTTCTGACCAACTACTGATGAGACCTACATGAAACTGCCCTGGCAGTGTAGAATTCATCAAATCACACGTTTCTGGCTTGGAAACTTGTTTCTGAGTGCTTCTGTTGGAAAGTAACAGCCTAAATGACAACATGCTCTCAAAATGCTTCTCTCGGGCCGAAAAGCTCAAAAGTGACATTTTGCTGTTTTCTGACCAACTACTGATGGGACCAACATGAAACTGCCCTGGCAGTGTAGAATTCATCAAATCACACGTTTCTGGCTTGGAAACTTGTTTCTGAGTGCTTCTGTTGGAAAGTAACAGCCTAAATGACAACATGCTCTCAAAATGCTTCTCTTGGGCCGAAAAGCTCAAAAGTGACATTTTGCTGTTTTCTGACCAACTACTGATGGGACCTACATGAAACTGCCCTGGCAGTGTAGAATTCATCAAATCACACGTTTCTGGCTTGGAAACTTGTTTCTGAGTGCTTCTGTTGGAAAGTAACAGCCTAAATGACAACGTGCTCTCAAAATGCTTCTCTCGGGCCGAAAAGCTCAAAAGTGACATTTGGCTGTTTTCTGACCAACTACTGATGGGACCAACATGAAACTGCCCTGGCAGTGTAGAATTCATCAAATCACACGTTTCTGGCTTGGAAACTTGTTTCTGAGTGCTTCTGTTGGAAAGTAACAGCCTAAATGACAACGTGCTCTCAAAATGCTTCTCTCGGGCCGAAAAGCTCAAAAGTGACATTTTGCTGTTTTCTGACCAACTACTGATGTCAACTACATGAAACTGCCCTGGCAGTGTAGAATTCATTAAATCACACGTTTCTGGCTTGGAAACTTGTTTCTGAGTGCTTCTGTTGGAAAGTAACAGCCTAAATGACAACATGCTCTCAAAATGCTTCTCTCTGGCCGAAAAGCTCAAAAGTGACATTTTGCTGTTTTCTGACCAACTACTGATGGGACCTACATGAAACTGCCCAGGCAGTGTAGAATTCATCAAATCACACGTTTCGGGCTTGGAAACTTGTTTCTGAGTGCTTCTGTTGAAAAGTAACAGCCTAAATGACAACATGCTCTCAAAATGCTTCTCTCGGGCCGAAAAGGTCAAAAGTGACATTTGGCTGTTTTCTGACCAACTACTGATGGGACCTACATGAAACTGCCCTGGCAGTGTAGAATTCATCAAATCACACGTTTGTGGCTTGAAAACTTGTTTCTGAGTGCTTCTGTTGGAAAGTAACAGCCTAAATGACAACATGCTCTCAAAATGCTTCTCTCGGGCCGAAAAGGTCAAAATTGACATTTTGCTGTTTTCTGACCAACTACTGATGGGACCTACATGAAACTGCCCAGGCAGTGTAGAATTCATCAAATCACACGTTTGTGGCTTGAAAACTTGTTTCTGAGTGCTTCTGTTGGAAAGTAACAGCCTAAATGACAACATGCTCTCAAAATGCTTCTCTCGGGCCGAAAAGGTCAAAATTGACATTTTGCTGTTTTCTGACCAACTACTGATGGGACCTACATGAAACTGCCCAGGCAGTGTAGAATTCATCAAATCACACGTTTCGGACTTGGAAACCTGTTTCTGAGTGCTTCTGTTGGAAAGTAACAGCCTAAATGACAACATGCTCTCAAAATGCTTCTCTCGGGCCGAAAAGCTCAAAAGTGACATTTTGCTGTTTTCTGACCAACTACTGATGGGACCTACATGAAACTGCCCAGGCAGTGTAGAATTCATCAAATCACACGTTTCGGGCTTGGAAACTTGTTTCTGAGTGCTTCTGTTGGAAAGTAACAGCCTAAATGACAACATGCTCTCAAAATGCTTCTCTCGGGCCGAAAAGCTCAAAAGTGACATTTTGCTGTTTTCTGACCAACTACTGATGGGACCTACATGAAACTGCCCAGGCAGTGTAGAATTCATCAAATCACACGTTTCGGGCTTGGAATCTTGTTTCTGAGTGCTTCTGTTGAAAAGTAACAGCCTAAATGACAACATGCTCTCAAAATGCTTCTCTCGGGCCGAAAAGCTCAAAAGTGACATTTTGCTGTTTTCTGACCAACTACTGATGGGACCTACATGAAACTGCCCTGGCAGTGTAGAATTCATCAAATCACACGTTTGTGGCTTGAAAACTTGTTTCTGAGTGCTTCTGTTGGAAAGTAACAGCCTAAATGACAACATGCTCTCAAAATGCTTCTCTCGGGCCGAAAAGGTCAAAAGTGACATTTTGCTGTTTTCTGACCAACTACTGATGGGACCTACATGAAACTGCCCAGGCAGTGTAGAATTCATCAAATCACACGTTTCTGGCTTGGAAACTTGTTTCTGAGTGCTTCTGTTGGAAAGTAACAGCCTAAATGACAACATGCTCTCAAAATGCTTCTCTCGGGCCGAAAAGCTCAAAAGTGACATTTTGCTGTTTTCTGACCAACTACTGATGGGACCTACATGAAACTGCCCAGGCAGTGTAGAATTCATCAAATCACACGTTTCGGGCTTGGAAACTTGTTTCTGAGTGCTTCTGTTGGAAAGTAACAGCCTAAATGACAACATGCTCTCAAAATGCTTCTCTCGGGCCGAAAAGCTCAAAAGTGACATTTTGCTGTTTTCTGACCAACTACTGATGGGACCTACATGAAACTGCCCAGGCAGTGTAGAATTCATCAAATCACACGTTTCGGGCTTGGAAACTTGTTTCTGAGTGCTTCTGTTGAAAAGTAACAGCCTAAATGACAACATGCTCTCAAAATGCTTCTCTCGGGCCGAAAAGCTCAAAAGTGACATTTTGCTGTTTTCTGACCAACTACTGATGGGACCTACATGAAACTGCCCTGGCAGTGTAGAATTCATCAAATCACACGTTTGTGGCTTGAAAACTTGTTTCTGAGTGCTTCTGTTGGAAAGTAACAGCCTAAATGACAACATGCTCTCAAAATGCTTCTCTCGGGCCGAAAAGGTCAAAAGTGACATTTTGCTGTTTTCTGACCAACTACTGATGGGACCTACATGAAACTGCCCAGGCAGTGTAGAATTCATCAAATCACACGTTTCTGGCTTGGAAACTTGTTTCTGAGTGCTTCTGTTGGAAAGTAACAGCCTAAATGACAACATGCTCTCAAAATGCTTCTCTCGGGCCGAAAAGCTCAAAAGTGACATTTTGCTGTTTTCTGACCAACTACTGATGTCAACTACATGAAACTGCCCTGGCAGTGTAGAATTCATCAAATCACACGTTTCTGGCTTGGAAACTTGTTTCTGAGTGCTTCTGTTGGAAAGTAACAGCCTAAATGACAACGTGCTCTCAAAATGCTTCTCTCGGGCCGAAAAGCTCAAAAGTGACATTTTGCTGTTTTCTGACCAACTACTGATGGGACCAACATGAAACTGCCCTGGCAGTGTAGAATTCATCAAATCACACGTTTCTGGCTTAGAAACTTGTTTTTGAGTGCTTCTGTTGGAAAGTAACAGCCTAAATGACAACATGCTCTCAAAATGCTTCTCTCGGGCCGAAAAGGTCAAAAGTGACATTTTGCTGTTTTCTGACCAACTACTGATGAGACCTACATGAAACTGCCCTGGCAGTGTAGAATTCATCAAATCACACGTTTCTGGCTTGGAAACTTGTTTCTGAGTGCTTCTGTTGGAAAGTAACAGCCTAAATGACAACATGCTCTCAAAATGCTTCTCTCGGGCCGAAAAGCTCAAAAGTGACATTTTGCTGTTTTCTGACCAACTACTGATGGGACCAACATGAAACTGCCCTGGCAGTGTAGAATTCATCAAATCACACGTTTCTGGCTTGGAAACTTGTTTCTGAGTGCTTCTGTTGGAAAGTAACAGCCTAAATGACAACATGCTCTCAAAATGCTTCTCTTGGGCCGAAAAGCTCAAAAGTGACATTTTGCTGTTTTCTGACCAACTACTGATGGGACCTACATGAAACTGCCCTGGCAGTGTAGAATTCATCAAATCACACGTTTCTGGCTTGGAAACTTGTTTCTGAGTGCTTCTGTTGGAAAGTAACAGCCTAAATGACAACGTGCTCTCAAAATGCTTCTCTCGGGCCGAAAAGCTCAAAAGTGACATTTTGCTGTTTTCTGACCAACTACTGATGTCAACTACATGAAACTGCCCTGGCAGTGTAGAATTCATTAAATCACACGTTTCTGGCTTGGAAACTTGTTTCTGAGTGCTTCTGTTGGAAAGTAACAGCCTAAATGACAACATGCTCTCAAAATGCTTCTCTCGGGCCGAAAAGCTCAAAAGTGACATTTTGCTGTTTTCTGACCAACTACTGATGGGACCTACATGAAACTGCCCTGGCAGTGTAGAATTCATCAAATCACACGTTTCTGGCTTGGAAACTTGTTTCTGAGTGCTTCTGTTGGAAAGTAACAGCCTAAATGACAACACCCTCTCAAAATGCTTCTCTCGGGCCGAAATTGTCAAAAGTGACATTTTGCTGTTTTCTGACCAACTACTGATGGGACCAACATGAAACTGCCCTGGCAGTGTAGAATTCATCAAATCACACGTTTCTGGCTTAGAAACTTGTTTTTGAGTGCTTCTGTTGGAAAGTAACAGCCTAAATGACAACATGCTCTCAAAATGCTTCTCTCGGGCCGAAAAGCTCAAAAGTGACATTTTGCTGTTTTCTGACCAACTACTGATGGGACCTACATGAAACTGCCCAGGCAGTGTAGAATTCATCAAATCACACGTTTCGGGCTTGGAAACTTGTTTCTGAGTGCTTCTGTTGAAAAGTAACAGCCTAAATGACAACATGCTCTCAAAATGCTTCTCTCGGGCCGAAAAGCTCAAAAGTGACATTTTGCTGTTTTCTGACCAACTACTGATGGGACCTACATGAAACTGCCCTGGCAGTGTAGAATTCATCAAATCACACGTTTGTGGCTTGAAAACTTGTTTCTGAGTGCTTCTGTTGGAAAGTAACAGCCTAAATGACAACATGCTCTCAAAATGCTTCTCTCGGGCCGAAAAGGTCAAAAGTGACATTTTGCTGTTTTCTGACCAACTACTGATGGGACCAACATGAAACTGCCCTGGCAGTGTAGAATTCATCAAATCACACGTTTCTGGCTTAGAAACTTGTTTTTGAGTGCTTCTGTTGGAAAGTAACAGCCTAAATGACAACATGCTCTCAAAATGCTTCTCTCGGGCCGAAAAGGTCAAAAGTGACATTTTGCTGTTTTCTGACCAACTACTGATGAGACCTACATGAAACTGCCCTGGCAGTGTAGAATTCATCAAATCACACGTTTCTGGCTTGGAAACTTGTTTCTGAGTGCTTCTGTTGGAAAGTAACAGCCTAAATGACAACATGCTCTCAAAATGCTTCTCTCGGGCCGAAAAGCTCAAAAGTGACATTTTGCTGTTTTCTGACCAACTACTGATGGGACCAACATGAAACTGCCCTGGCAGTGTAGAATTCATCAAATCACACGTTTCTGGCTTGGAAACTTGTTTCTGAGTGCTTCTGTTGGAAAGTAACAGCCTAAATGACAACATGCTCTCAAAATGCTTCTCTTGGGCCGAAAAGCTCAAAAGTGACATTTTGCTGTTTTCTGACCAACTACTGATGGGACCTACATGAAACTGCCCTGGCAGTGTAGAATTCATCAAATCACACGTTTCTGGCTTGGAAACTTGTTTCTGAGTGCTTCTGTTGGAAAGTAACAGCCTAAATGACAACGTGCTCTCAAAATGCTTCTCTCGGGCCGAAAAGCTCAAAAGTGACATTTTGCTGTTTTCTGACCAACTACTGATGTCAACTACATGAAACTGCCCTGGCAGTGTAGAATTCATTAAATCACACGTTTCTGGCTTGGAAACTTGTTTCTGAGTGCTTCTGTTGGAAAGTAACAGCCTAAATGACAACATGCTCTCAAAATGCTTCTCTCGGGCCGAAAAGCTCAAAAGTGACATTTTGCTGTTTTCTGACCAACTACTGATGGGACCTACATGAAACTGCCCTGGCAGTGTAGAATTCATCAAATCACACGTTTCTGGCTTGGAAACTTGTTTCTGAGTGCTTCTGTTGGAAAGTAACAGCCTAAATGACAACACCCTCTCAAAATGCTTCTCTCGGGCCGAAATTGTCAAAAGTGACATTTTGCTGTTTTCTGACCAACTACTGATGGGACCAACATGAAACTGCCCTGGCAGTGTAGAATTCATCAAATCACACGTTTCTGGCTTAGAAACTTGTTTTTGAGTGCTTCTGTTGGAAAGTAACAGCCTAAATGACAACATGCTCTCAAAATGCTTCTCTCGGGCCGAAAAGCTCAAAAGTGACATTTTGCTGTTTTCTGACCAACTACTGATGGGACCTACATGAAACTGCCCAGGCAGTGTAGAATTCATCAAATCACACGTTTCGGGCTTGGAAACTTGTTTCTGAGTGCTTCTGTTGAAAAGTAACAGCCTAAATGACAACATGCTCTCAAAATGCTTCTCTCGGGCCGAAAAGCTCAAAAGTGACATTTTGCTGTTTTCTGACCAACTACTGATGGGACCTACATGAAACTGCCCTGGCAGTGTAGAATTCATCAAATCACACGTTTGTGGCTTGAAAACTTGTTTCTGAGTGCTTCTGTTGGAAAGTAACAGCCTAAATGACAACATGCTCTCAAAATGCTTCTCTCGGGCCGAAAAGGTCAAAAGTGACATTTTGCTGTTTTCTGACCAACTACTGATGGGACCTACATGAAACTGCCCAGGCAGTGTAGAATTCATCAAATCACACGTTTCTGGCTTGGAAACTTGTTTCTGAGTGCTTCTGTTGGAAAGTAACAGCCTAAATGACAACATGCTCTCAAAATGCTTCTCTCGGGCCGAAAAGCTCAAAAGTGACATTTTGCTGTTTTCTGACCAACTACTGATGTCAACTACATGAAACTGCCCTGGCAGTGTAGAATTCATCAAATCACACGTTTCTGGCTTGGAAACTTGTTTCTGAGTGCTTCTGTTGGAAAGTAACAGCCTAAATGACAACGTGCTCTCAAAATGCTTCTCTCGGGCCGAAAAGCTCAAAAGTGACATTTTGCTGTTTTCTGACCAACTACTGATGGGACCAACATGAAACTGCCCTGGCAGTGTAGAATTCATCAAATCACACGTTTCTGGCTTAGAAACTTGTTTTTGAGTGCTTCTGTTGGAAAGTAACAGCCTAAATGACAACATGCTCTCAAAATGCTTCTCTCGGGCCGAAAAGGTCAAAAGTGACATTTTGCTGTTTTCTGACCAACTACTGATGAGACCTACATGAAACTGCCCTGGCAGTGTAGAATTCATCAAATCACACGTTTCTGGCTTGGAAACTTGTTTCTGAGTGCTTCTGTTGGAAAGTAACAGCCTAAATGACAACATGCTCTCAAAATGCTTCTCTCGGGCCGAAAAGCTCAAAAGTGACATTTTGCTGTTTTCTGACCAACTACTGATGGGACCAACATGAAACTGCCCTGGCAGTGTAGAATTCATCAAATCACACGTTTCTGGCTTGGAAACTTGTTTCTGAGTGCTTCTGTTGGAAAGTAACAGCCTAAATGACAACATGCTCTCAAAATGCTTCTCTTGGGCCGAAAAGCTCAAAAGTGACATTTTGCTGTTTTCTGACCAACTACTGATGGGACCTACATGAAACTGCCCTGGCAGTGTAGAATTCATCAAATCACACGTTTCTGGCTTGGAAACTTGTTTCTGAGTGCTTCTGTTGGAAAGTAACAGCCTAAATGACAACGTGCTCTCAAAATGCTTCTCTCGGGCCGAAAAGCTCAAAAGTGACATTTTGCTGTTTTCTGACCAACTACTGATGTCAACTACATGAAACTGCCCTGGCAGTGTAGAATTCATTAAATCACACGTTTCTGGCTTGGAAACTTGTTTCTGAGTGCTTCTGTTGGAAAGTAACAGCCTAAATGACAACATGCTCTCAAAATGCTTCTCTCGGGCCGAAAAGCTCAAAAGTGACATTTTGCTGTTTTCTGACCAACTACTGATGGGACCTACATGAAACTGCCCTGGCAGTGTAGAATTCATCAAATCACACGTTTCTGGCTTGGAAACTTGTTTCTGAGTGCTTCTGTTGGAAAGTAACAGCCTAAATGACAACACCCTCTCAAAATGCTTCTCTCGGGCCGAAATTGTCAAAAGTGACATTTTGCTGTTTTCTGACCAACTACTGATGGGACCAACATGAAACTGCCCTGGCAGTGTAGAATTCATCAAATCACACGTTTCTGGCTTAGAAACTTGTTTTTGAGTGCTTCTGTTGGAAAGTAACAGCCTAAATGACAACATGCTCTCAAAATGCTTCTCTCGGGCCGAAAAGGTCAAAAGTGACATTTTGCTGTTTTCTGACCAACTACTGATGAGACCTACATGAAACTGCCCTGGCAGTGTAGAATTCATCAAATCACACGTTTCTGGCTTGGAAACTTGTTTCTGAGTGCTTCTGTTGGAAAGTAACAGCCTAAATGACAACATGCTCTCAAAATGCTTCTCTCGGGCCGAAAAGGTCAAAAGTCACATTTTGCTGTTTTCTGACCAACTACTGATGGGACCTACATGAAACTGCCCAGGCAGTGTAGAATTCATCAAATCACACGTTTCGGGCTTGGAAACTTGTTTCTGAGTGCTTCTGTTGAAAAGTAACAGCCTAAATGACAACATGCTCTCAAAATGCTTCTCTCGGGCCGAAAAGCTCAAAAGTGACATTTTGCTGTTTTCTGACCAACTACTGATGGGACCTACATGAAACTGCCCTGGCAGTGTAGAATTCATCAAATCACACGTTTGTGGCTTGAAAACTTGTTTCTGAGTGCTTCTGTTGGAAAGTAACAGCCTAAATGACAACATGCTCTCAAAATGCTTCTCTCGGGCCGAAAAGGTCAAAAGTGACATTTTGCTGTTTTCTGACCAACTACTGATGGGACCTACATGAAACTGCCCAGGCAGTGTAGAATTCATCAAATCACACGTTTCTGGCTTGGAAACTTGTTTCTGAGTGCTTCTGTTGGAAAGTAACAGCCTAAATGACAACATGCTCTCAAAATGCTTCTCTCGGGCCGAAAAGCTCAAAAGTGACATTTTGCTGTTTTCTGACCAACTACTGATGTCAACTACATGAAACTGCCCTGGCAGTGTAGAATTCATCAAATCACACGTTTCTGGCTTGGAAACTTGTTTCTGAGTGCTTCTGTTGGAAAGTAACAGCCTAAATGACAACGTGCTCTCAAAATGCTTCTCTCGGGCCGAAAAGCTCAAAAGTGACATTTTGCTGTTTTCTGACCAACTACTGATGGGACCAACATGAAACTGCCCTGGCAGTGTAGAATTCATCAAATCACACGTTTCTGGCTTAGAAACTTGTTTTTGAGTGCTTCTGTTGGAAAGTAACAGCCTAAATGACAACATGCTCTCAAAATGCTTCTCTCGGGCCGAAAAGGTCAAAAGTGACATTTTGCTGTTTTCTGACCAACTACTGATGAGACCTACATGAAACTGCCCTGGCAGTGTAGAATTCATCAAATCACACGTTTCTGGCTTGGAAACTTGTTTCTGAGTGCTTCTGTTGGAAAGTAACAGCCTAAATGACAACATGCTCTCAAAATGCTTCTCTCGGGCCGAAAAGCTCAAAAGTGACATTTTGCTGTTTTCTGACCAACTACTGATGGGACCAACATGAAACTGCCCTGGCAGTGTAGAATTCATCAAATCACACGTTTCTGGCTTGGAAACTTGTTTCTGAGTGCTTCTGTTGGAAAGTAACAGCCTAAATGACAACATGCTCTCAAAATGCTTCTCTTGGGCCGAAAAGCTCAAAAGTGACATTTTGCTGTTTTCTGACCAACTACTGATGGGACCTACATGAAACTGCCCTGGCAGTGTAGAATTCATCAAATCACACGTTTCTGGCTTGGAAACTTGTTTCTGAGTGCTTCTGTTGGAAAGTAACAGCCTAAATGACAACGTGCTCTCAAAATGCTTCTCTCGGGCCGAAAAGCTCAAAAGTGACATTTGGCTGTTTTCTGACCAACTACTGATGGGACCAACATGAAACTGCCCTGGCAGTGTAGAATTCATCAAATCACACGTTTCTGGCTTGGAAACTTGTTTCTGAGTGCTTCTGTTGGAAAGTAACAGCCTAAATGACAACGTGCTCTCAAAATGCTTCTCTCGGGCCGAAAAGCTCAAAAGTGACATTTTGCTGTTTTCTGACCAACTACTGATGTCAACTACATGAAACTGCCCTGGCAGTGTAGAATTCATTAAATCACACGTTTCTGGCTTGGAAACTTGTTTCTGAGTGCTTCTGTTGGAAAGTAACAGCCTAAATGACAACATGCTCTCAAAATGCTTCTCTCTGGCCGAAAAGCTCAAAAGTGACATTTTGCTGTTTTCTGACCAACTACTGATGGGACCTACATGAAACTGCCCAGGCAGTGTAGAATTCATCAAATCACACGTTTCGGGCTTGGAAACTTGTTTCTGAGTGCTTCTGTTGAAAAGTAACAGCCTAAATGACAACATGCTCTCAAAATGCTTCTCTCGGGCCGAAAAGGTCAAAAGTGACATTTGGCTGTTTTCTGACCAACTACTGATGGGACCTACATGAAACTGCCCTGGCAGTGTAGAATTCATCAAATCACACGTTTGTGGCTTGAAAACTTGTTTCTGAGTGCTTCTGTTGGAAAGTAACAGCCTAAATGACAACATGCTCTCAAAATGCTTCTCTCGGGCCGAAAAGGTCAAAATTGACATTTTGCTGTTTTCTGACCAACTACTGATGGGACCTACATGAAACTGCCCAGGCAGTGTAGAATTCATCAAATCACACGTTTGTGGCTTGAAAACTTGTTTCTGAGTGCTTCTGTTGGAAAGTAACAGCCTAAATGACAACATGCTCTCAAAATGCTTCTCTCGGGCCGAAAAGGTCAAAATTGACATTTTGCTGTTTTCTGACCAACTACTGATGGGACCTACATGAAACTGCCCAGGCAGTGTAGAATTCATCAAATCACACGTTTCGGACTTGGAAACCTGTTTCTGAGTGCTTCTGTTGGAAAGTAACAGCCTAAATGACAACATGCTCTCAAAATGCTTCTCTCGGGCCGAAAAGCTCAAAAGTGACATTTTGCTGTTTTCTGACCAACTACTGATGGGACCTACATGAAACTGCCCAGGCAGTGTAGAATTCATCAAATCACACGTTTCGGGCTTGGAAACTTGTTTCTGAGTGCTTCTGTTGGAAAGTAACAGCCTAAATGACAACATGCTCTCAAAATGCTTCTCTCGGGCCGAAAAGCTCAAAAGTGACATTTTGCTGTTTTCTGACCAACTACTGATGGGACCTACATGAAACTGCCCAGGCAGTGTAGAATTCATCAAATCACACGTTTCGGGCTTGGAATCTTGTTTCTGAGTGCTTCTGTTGAAAAGTAACAGCCTAAATGACAACATGCTCTCAAAATGCTTCTCTCGGGCCGAAAAGCTCAAAAGTGACATTTTGCTGTTTTCTGACCAACTACTGATGGGACCTACATGAAACTGCCCTGGCAGTGTAGAATTCATCAAATCACACGTTTGTGGCTTGAAAACTTGTTTCTGAGTGCTTCTGTTGGAAAGTAACAGCCTAAATGACAACATGCTCTCAAAATGCTTCTCTCGGGCCGAAAAGGTCAAAAGTGACATTTTGCTGTTTTCTGACCAACTACTGATGGGACCTACATGAAACTGCCCAGGCAGTGTAGAATTCATCAAATCACACGTTTCTGGCTTGGAAACTTGTTTCTGAGTGCTTCTGTTGGAAAGTAACAGCCTAAATGACAACATGCTCTCAAAATGCTTCTCTCGGGCCGAAAAGCTCAAAAGTGACATTTTGCTGTTTTCTGACCAACTACTGATGTCAACTACATGAAACTGCCCTGGCAGTGTAGAATTCATCAAATCACACGTTTCTGGCTTGGAAACTTGTTTCTGAGTGCTTCTGTTGGAAAGTAACAGCCTAAATGACAACGTGCTCTCAAAATGCTTCTCTCGGGCCGAAAAGCTCAAAAGTGACATTTTGCTGTTTTCTGACCAACTACTGATGGGACCTACATGAAACTGCCCAGGCAGTGTAGAATTCATCAAATCACACGTTTCGGACTTGGAAACTTGTTTCTGAGTGCTTCTGTTGGAAAGTAACAGCCTAAATTACAACATGCTCTCAAAATGCTTCTCTCGGGCCGAAAAGGTCAAAAGTGACATTTGGCTGTTTTCTGACCAACTACTGATGGGACCTACAGGAAACTGCCCAGGCAGTGTAGAATTCATCAAATCACACGTTTCGGACTTGGAAATCTGTTTCTGAGTGCTTCTGTTGGAAAGTAACAGCCTAAATGACAACATGCTCTCAAAATGCTTCTCTCGGGCCGAAAAGCTCAAAAGTGACATTTTGCTGTTTTCTGACCAACTACTGATGGGACCTACATGAAACTGCCCAGGCAGTGTAGAATTCATCAAATCACACGTTTCGGGCTTGGAAACTTGTTTCTGAGTGCTTCTGTTGAAAAGTAACAGCCTAAATTACAACATGCTCTCAAAATGCTTCTCTCGGGCCGAAAAGGTCAAAAGTGACATTTGGCTGTTTTCTGACCAACTACTGATGGGACCTACATGAAACTGCCCTGGCAGTGTAGAATTCATCAAATCACACGTTTGTGGCTTGAAAACTTGTTTCTGAGTGCTTCTGTTGGAAAGTAACAGCCTAAATGACAACATGCTCTCAAAATGCTTCTCTCGGGCCGAAAAGGTCAAAATTGACATTTTGCTGTTTTCTGACCAACTACTGATGGGACCTACATGAAACTGCCCAGGCAGTGTAGAATTCATCAAATCACACGTTTGTGGCTTGAAAACTTGTTTCTGAGTGCTTCTGTTGGAAAGTAACAGCCTAAATGACAACATGCTCTCAAAATGCTTCTCTCGGGCCGAAAAGGTCAAAATTGACATTTTGCTGTTTTCTGACCAACTACTGATGGGACCTACATGAAACTGCCCAGGCAGTGTAGAATTCATCAAATCACACGTTTGTGGCTTGAAAACTTGTTTCTGAGTGCTTCTGTTGGAAAGTAACAGCCTAAATGACAACATGCTCTCAAAATGCTTCTCTCGGGCCGAAAAGGTCAAAATTGACATTTTGCTGTTTTCTGACCAACTACTGATGGGACCTACATGAAACTGCCCAGGCAGTGTAGAATTCATCAAATCACACGTTTCGGGCTTGGAAACTTGTTTCTGAGTGCTTCTGTTGGAAAGTAACAGCCTAAATGACAACATGCTCTCAAAATGCTTCTCTCGGGCCGAAAAGGTCAAAAGTGACATTTTGCTGTTTTCTGACCAACTACTGATGAGACCTACATGAAACTGCCCAGGCAGTGTAGAATTCATCAAATCACACGTTTCTGGCTTGGAAACTTGTTTCTGAGTGCTTCTGTTGGAAAGTAACAGCCTAAATGACAACATGCTCTCAAAATGCTTCTCTCGGGCCGAAAAGCTCAAAAGTGACATTTTGCTGTTTTCTGACCAACTACTGATGGGACCTACATGAAACTGCCCAGGCAGTGTAGAATTCATCAAATCACACGTTTCGGGCTTGGAAACTTGTTTCTGAGTGCTTCTGTTGGAAAGTAACAGCCTAAATGACAACATGCTCTCAAAATGCTTCTCTCGGGCCGAAAAGCTCAAAAGTGACATTTTGCTGTTTTCTGACCAACTACTGATGGGACCTACATGAAACTGCCCAGGCAGTGTAGAATTCATCAAATCACACGTTTCGGGCTTGGAAACTTGTTTCTGAGTGCTTCTGTTGGAAAGTAACAGCCTAAATGACAACATGCTCTCAAAATGCTTCTCTCTGGCCGAAAAGCTCAAAAGTGACATTTTGCTGTTTTCTGACCAACTACTGATGGGACCTACATGAAACTGCCCAGGCAGTGTAGAATTCATCAAATCACACGTTTCGGGCTTGGAAACTTGTTTCTGAGTGCTTCTGTTGAAAAGTAACAGCCTAAATGACAACATGCTCTCAAAATGCTTCTCTCGGGCCGAAAAGGTCAAAATTGACATTTTGCTGTTTTCTGACCAACTACTGATGGGACCTACATGAAACTGCCCAGGCAGTGTAGAATTCATCAAATCACACGTTTGTGGCTTGAAAACTTGTTTCTGAGTGCTTCTGTTGGAAAGTAACAGCCTAAATGACAACATGCTCTCAAAATGCTTCTCTCGGGCCGAAAAGGTCAAAATTGACATTTTGCTGTTTTCTGACCAACTACTGATGGGACCTACATGAAACTGCCCAGGCAGTGTAGAATTCATCAAATCACACGTTTCGGACTTGGAAACCTGTTTCTGAGTGCTTCTGTTGGAAAGTAACAGCCTAAATGACAACATGCTCTCAAAATGCTTCTCTCGGGCCGAAAAGCTCAAAAGTGACATTTTGCTGTTTTCTGACCAACTACTGATGGGACCTACATGAAACTGCCCAGGCAGTGTAGAATTCATCAAATCACACGTTTCGGGCTTGGAAACTTGTTTCTGAGTGCTTCTGTTGGAAAGTAACAGCCTAAATGACAACATGCTCTCAAAATGCTTCTCTCTGGCCGAAAAGCTCAAAAGTGACATTTTGCTGTTTTCTGACCAACTACTGATGGGACCTACATGAAACTGCCCAGGCAGTGTAGAATTCATCAAATCACACGTTTGTGGCTTGAAAACTTGTTTCTGAGTGCTTCTGTTGGAAAGTAACAGCCTAAATGACAACATGCTCTCAAAATGCTTCTCTCGGGCCGAAAAGGTCAAAATTGACATTTTGCTGTTTTCTGACCAACTACTGATGGGACCTACATGAAACTGCCCAGGCAGTGTAGAATTCATCAAATCACACGTTTCGGACTTGGAAACCTGTTTCTGAGTGCTTCTGTTGGAAAGTAACAGCCTAAATGACAACATGCTCTCAAAATGCTTCTCTCGGGCCGAAAAGCTCAAAAGTGACATTTTGCTGTTTTCTGACCAACTACTGATGGGACCTACATGAAACTGCCCAGGCAGTGTAGAATTCATCAAATCACACGTTTCGGGCTTGGAAACTTGTTTCTGAGTGCTTCTGTTGGAAAGTAACAGCCTAAATGACAACATGCTCTCAAAATGCTTCTCTCTGGCCGAAAAGCTCAAAAGTGACATTTTGCTGTTTTCTGACCAACTACTGATGGGACCTACATGAAACTGCCCAGGCAGTGTAGAATTCATCAAATCACACGTTTCGGGCTTGGAAACTTGTTTCTGAGTGCTTCTGTTGAAAAGTAACAGCCTAAATGACAACATGCTCTCAAAATGCTTCTCTCGGGCCGAAAAGGTCAAAATTGACATTTTGCTGTTTTCTGACCAACTACTGATGGGACCTACATGAAACTGCCCAGGCAGTGTAGAATTCATCAAATCACACGTTTGTGGCTTGAAAACTTGTTTCTGAGTGCTTCTGTTGGAAAGTAACAGCCTAAATGACAACATGCTCTCAAAATGCTTCTCTCGGGCCGAAAAGGTCAAAATTGACATTTTGCTGTTTTCTGACCAACTACTGATGGGACCTACATGAAACTGCCCAGGCAGTGTAGAATTCATCAAATCACACGTTTCGGACTTGGAAACCTGTTTCTGAGTGCTTCTGTTGGAAAGTAACAGCCTAAATGACAACATGCTCTCAAAATGCTTCTCTCGGGCCGAAAAGCTCAAAAGTGACATTTTGCTGTTTTCTGACCAACTACTGATGGGACCTACATGAAACTGCCCAGGCAGTGTAGAATTCATCAAATCACACGTTTCGGGCTTGGAAACTTGTTTCTGAGTGCTTCTGTTGGAAAGTAACAGCCTAAATGACAACATGCTCTCAAAATGCTTCTCTCGGGCCGAAAAGCTCAAAAGTGACATTTTGCTGTTTTCTGACCAACTACTGATGGGACCTACATGAAACTGCCCAGGCAGTGTAGAATTCATCAAATCACACGTTTCGGGCTTGGAAACTTGTTTCTGAGTGCTTCTGTTGAAAAGTAACAGCCTAAATGACAACATGCTCTCAAAATGCTTCTCTCGGGCCGAAAAGCTCAAAAGTGACATTTTGCTGTTTTCTGACCAACTACTGATGGGACCTACATGAAACTGCCCTGGCAGTGTAGAATTCATCAAATCACACGTTTGTGGCTTGAAAACTTGTTTCTGAGTGCTTCTGTTGGAAAGTAACAGCCTAAATGACAACATGCTCTCAAAATGCTTCTCTCGGGCCGAAAAGGTCAAAAGTGACATTTTGCTGTTTTCTGACCAACTACTGATGGGACCTACATGAAACTGCCCAGGCAGTGTAGAATTCATCAAATCACACGTTTCTGGCTTGGAAACTTGTTTCTGAGTGCTTCTGTTGGAAAGTAACAGCCTAAATGACAACATGCTCTCAAAATGCTTCTCTCGGGCCGAAAAGCTCAAAAGTGACATTTTGCTGTTTTCTGACCAACTACTGATGTCAACTACATGAAACTGCCCTGGCAGTGTAGAATTCATCAAATCACACGTTTCTGGCTTAGAAACTTGTTTTTGAGTGCTTCTGTTGGAAAGTAACAGCCTAAATGACAACATGCTCTCAAAATGCTTCTCTCGGGCCGAAAAGGTCAAAAGTGACATTTTGCTGTTTTCTGACCAACTACTGATGAGACCTACATGAAACTGCCCTGGCAGTGTAGAATTCATCAAATCACACGTTTGTGGCTTGAAAACTTGTTTCTGAGTGCTTCTGTTGGAAAGTAACAGCCTAAATGACAACATGCTCTCAAAATGCTTCTCTCGGGCCGAAAAGCTCAAAAGTGACATTTTGCTGTTTTCTGACCAACTACTGATGGGACCAACATGAAACTGCCCTGGCAGTGTAGAATTCATCAAATCACACGTTTCTGGCTTGGAAACTTGTTTCTGAGTGCTTCTGTTGGAAAGTAACAGCCTAAATGACAACATGCTCTCAAAATGCTTCTCTTGGGCCGAAAAGCTCAAAAGTGACATTTTGCTGTTTTCTGACCAACTACTGATGGGACCTACATGAAACTGCCCTGGCAGTGTAGAATTCATCAAATCACACGTTTCTGGCTTGGAAACTTGTTTCTGAGTGCTTCTGTTGGAAAGTAACAGCCTAAATGACAACGTGCTCTCAAAATGCTTCTCTCGGGCCGAAAAGCTCAAAAGTGACATTTGGCTGTTTTCTGACCAACTACTGATGGGACCAACATGAAACTGCCCTGGCAGTGTAGAATTCATCAAATCACACGTTTCTGGCTTGGAAACTTGTTTCTGAGTGCTTCTGTTGGAAAGTAACAGCCTAAATGACAACGTGCTCTCAAAATGCTTCTCTCGGGCCGAAAAGCTCAAAAGTGACATTTTGCTGTTTTCTGACCAACTACTGATGTCAACTACATGAAACTGCCCTGGCAGTGTAGAATTCATTAAATCACACGTTTCTGGCTTGGAAACTTGTTTCTGAGTGCTTCTGTTGGAAAGTAACAGCCTAAATGACAACATGCTCTCAAAATGCTTCTCTCGGGCCGAAAAGCTCAAAAGTGACATTTTGCTGTTTTCTGACCAACTACTGATGGGACCTACATGAAACTGCCCTGGCAGTGTAGAATTCATCAAATCACACGTTTCTGGCTTGGAAACTTGTTTCTGAGTGCTTCTGTTGGAAAGTAACAGCCTAAATGACAACACCCTCTCAAAATGCTTCTCTCGGGCCGAAATTGTCAAAAGTGACATTTTGCTGTTTTCTGACCAACTACTGATGGGACCAACATGAAACTGCCCTGGCAGTGTAGAATTCATCAAATCACACGTTTCTGGCTTAGAAACTTGTTTTTGAGTGCTTCTGTTGGAAAGTAACAGCCTAAATGACAACATGCTCTCAAAATGCTTCTCTCGGGCCGAAAAGGTCAAAAGTGACATTTTGCTGTTTTCTGACCAACTACTGATGAGACCTACATGAAACTGCCCTGGCAGTGTAGAATTCATCAAATCACACGTTTCTGGCTTGGAAACTTGTTTCTGAGTGCTTCTGTTGGAAAGTAACAGCCTAAATGACAACATGCTCTCAAAATGCTTCTCTCGGGCCGAAAAGCTCAAAAGTGACATTTTGCTGTTTTCTGACCAACTACTGATGGGACCAACATGAAACTGCCCTGGCAGTGTAGAATTCATCAAATCACACGTTTCTGGCTTAGAAACTTGTTTTTGAGTGCTTCTGTTGGAAAGTAACAGCCTAAATGACAACATGCTCTCAAAATGCTTCTCTCGGGCCGAAAAGCTCAAAAGTGACATTTTGCTGTTTTCTGACCAACTACTGATGAGACCTACATGAAACTGCCCTGGCAGTGTAGAATTCATCAAATCACACGTTTCTGGCTTGGAAACTTGTTTCTGAGTGCTTCTGTTGGAAAGTAACAGCCTAAATGACAACACGCTCTAAAAATGCTTATCTCGGGCCGAAAAGCTCAAAAGTGACATTTTGCTGTTTTCTGACCAACTACTGATGAGACCTACATGAAACTGCCCTGGCAGTGTAGAATTCATCAAATCACACGTTTCTGGCTTGGAAACTTGTTTCTGAGTGCTTCTGTTGGAAAGTAACAGCCTAAATGACAACATGCTCTCAAAATGCTTCTCTCGGGCCGAAAAGGTCAAAAGTGACATTTTGCTGTTTTCTGACCAACTACTGATGGGACCAACATGAAACTGCCCTGGCAGAGTAGAATTCATCAAATCACACGTTTCTGGCTTAGAAACTTGTTTTTGAGTGCTTCTGTTGGAAAGTAACAGCCTAAATGACAACATTCTCTCAAAATGCTTGTCTCGGGCCGAAAAGCTCAAAAGTGACATTTTGCTGTTTTCTGACCAACTACTGATGTCAACTACATGAAACTGCCCAGGCAGTGTAGAATTCATCAAATCACACGTTTCGGACTTGGAAACTTGTTTCTGAGTGCTTCTGTTGGAAAGTAACAGCCTAAATTACAACATGCTCTCAAAATGCTTCTCTCGGGCCGAAAAGGTCAAAAGTGACATTTGGCTGTTTTCTGACCAACTACTGATGGGACCTACAGGAAACTGCCCAGGCAGTGTAGAATTCATCAAATCACACGTTTCGGACTTGGAAATCTGTTTCTGAGTGCTTCTGTTGGAAAGTAACAGCCTAAATGACAACATGCTCTCAAAATGCTTCTCTCGGGCCGAAAAGCTCAAAAGTGACATTTTGCTGTTTTCTGACCAACTACTGATGGGACCTACATGAAACTGCCCAGGCAGTGTAGAATTCATCAAATCACACGTTTCGGGCTTGGAAACTTGTTTCTGAGTGCTTCTGTTGAAAAGTAACAGCCTAAATTACAACATGCTCTCAAAATGCTTCTCTCGGGCCGAAAAGGTCAAAAGTGACATTTGGCTGTTTTCTGACCAACTACTGATGGGACCTACATGAAACTGCCCTGGCAGTGTAGAATTCATCAAATCACACGTTTGTGGCTTGAAAACTTGTTTCTGAGTGCTTCTGTTGGAAAGTAACAGCCTAAATGACAACATGCTCTCAAAATGCTTCTCTCGGGCCGAAAAGGTCAAAATTGACATTTTGCTGTTTTCTGACCAACTACTGATGGGACCTACATGAAACTGCCCAGGCAGTGTAGAATTCATCAAATCACACGTTTGTGGCTTGAAAACTTGTTTCTGAGTGCTTCTGTTGGAAAGTAACAGCCTAAATGACAACATGCTCTCAAAATGCTTCTCTCGGGCCGAAAAGGTCAAAATTGACATTTTGCTGTTTTCTGACCAACTACTGATGGGACCTACATGAAACTGCCCAGGCAGTGTAGAATTCATCAAATCACACGTTTGTGGCTTGAAAACTTGTTTCTGAGTGCTTCTGTTGGAAAGTAACAGCCTAAATGACAACATGCTCTCAAAATGCTTCTCTCGGGCCGAAAAGGTCAAAATTGACATTTTGCTGTTTTCTGACCAACTACTGATGGGACCTACATGAAACTGCCCAGGCAGTGTAGAATTCATCAAATCACACGTTTCGGGCTTGGAAACTTGTTTCTGAGTGCTTCTGTTGGAAAGTAACAGCCTAAATGACAACATGCTCTCAAAATGCTTCTCTCGGGCCGAAAAGGTCAAAAGTGACATTTTGCTGTTTTCTGACCAACTACTGATGAGACCTACATGAAACTGCCCAGGCAGTGTAGAATTCATCAAATCACACGTTTCTGGCTTGGAAACTTGTTTCTGAGTGCTTCTGTTGGAAAGTAACAGCCTAAATGACAACATGCTCTCAAAATGCTTCTCTCGGGCCGAAAAGCTCAAAAGTGACATTTTGCTGTTTTCTGACCAACTACTGATGGGACCTACATGAAACTGCCCAGGCAGTGTAGAATTCATCAAATCACACGTTTCGGGCTTGGAAACTTGTTTCTGAGTGCTTCTGTTGGAAAGTAACAGCCTAAATGACAACATGCTCTCAAAATGCTTCTCTCGGGCCGAAAAGCTCAAAAGTGACATTTTGCTGTTTTCTGACCAACTACTGATGGGACCTACATGAAACTGCCCAGGCAGTGTAGAATTCATCAAATCACACGTTTCGGGCTTGGAAACTTGTTTCTGAGTGCTTCTGTTGGAAAGTAACAGCCTAAATGACAACATGCTCTCAAAATGCTTCTCTCTGGCCGAAAAGCTCAAAAGTGACATTTTGCTGTTTTCTGACCAACTACTGATGGGACCTACATGAAACTGCCCAGGCAGTGTAGAATTCATCAAATCACACGTTTCGGGCTTGGAAACTTGTTTCTGAGTGCTTCTGTTGAAAAGTAACAGCCTAAATGACAACATGCTCTCAAAATGCTTCTCTCGGGCCGAAAAGGTCAAAAGTGACATTTGGCTGTTTTCTGACCAACTACTGATGGGACCTACATGAAACTGCCCTGGCAGTGTAGAATTCATCAAATCACACGTTTGTGGCTTGAAAACTTGTTTCTGAGTGCTTCTGTTGGAAAGTAACAGCCTAAATGACAACATGCTCTCAAAATGCTTCTCTCGGGCCGAAAAGGTCAAAATTGACATTTTGCTGTTTTCTGACCAACTACTGATGGGACCTACATGAAACTGCCCAGGCAGTGTAGAATTCATCAAATCACACGTTTGTGGCTTGAAAACTTGTTTCTGAGTGCTTCTGTTGGAAAGTAACAGCCTAAATGACAACATGCTCTCAAAATGCTTCTCTCGGGCCGAAAAGGTCAAAATTGACATTTTGCTGTTTTCTGACCAACTACTGATGGGACCTACATGAAACTGCCCAGGCAGTGTAGAATTCATCAAATCACACGTTTCGGACTTGGAAACCTGTTTCTGAGTGCTTCTGTTGGAAAGTAACAGCCTAAATGACAACATGCTCTCAAAATGCTTCTCTCGGGCCGAAAAGCTCAAAAGTGACATTTTGCTGTTTTCTGACCAACTACTGATGGGACCTACATGAAACTGCCCAGGCAGTGTAGAATTCATCAAATCACACGTTTCGGGCTTGGAAACTTGTTTCTGAGTGCTTCTGTTGGAAAGTAACAGCCTAAATGACAACATGCTCTCAAAATGCTTCTCTCGGGCCGAAAAGCTCAAAAGTGACATTTTGCTGTTTTCTGACCAACTACTGATGGGACCTACATGAAACTGCCCAGGCAGTGTAGAATTCATCAAATCACACGTTTCGGGCTTGGAAACTTGTTTCTGAGTGCTTCTGTTGAAAAGTAACAGCCTAAATGACAACATGCTCTCAAAATGCTTCTCTCGGGCCGAAAAGCTCAAAAGTGACATTTTGCTGTTTTCTGACCAACTACTGATGGGACCTACATGAAACTGCCCTGGCAGTGTAGAATTCATCAAATCACACGTTTGTGGCTTGAAAACTTGTTTCTGAGTGCTTCTGTTGGAAAGTAACAGCCTAAATGACAACATGCTCTCAAAATGCTTCTCTCGGGCCGAAAAGGTCAAAAGTGACATTTTGCTGTTTTCTGACCAACTACTGATGGGACCTACATGAAACTGCCCAGGCAGTGTAGAATTCATCAAATCACACGTTTCTGGCTTGGAAACTTGTTTCTGAGTGCTTCTGTTGGAAAGTAACAGCCTAAATGACAACATGCTCTCAAAATGCTTCTCTCGGGCCGAAAAGCTCAAAAGTGACATTTTGCTGTTTTCTGACCAACTACTGATGTCAACTACATGAAACTGCCCTGGCAGTGTAGAATTCATCAAATCACACGTTTCTGGCTTAGAAACTTGTTTTTGAGTGCTTCTGTTGGAAAGTAACAGCCTAAATGACAACATGCTCTCAAAATGCTTCTCTCGGGCCGAAAAGGTCAAAAGTGACATTTTGCTGTTTTCTGACCAACTACTGATGAGACCTACATGAAACTGCCCTGGCAGTGTAGAATTCATCAAATCACACGTTTGTGGCTTGAAAACTTGTTTCTGAGTGCTTCTGTTGGAAAGTAACAGCCTAAATGACAACATGCTCTCAAAATGCTTCTCTCGGGCCGAAAAGCTCAAAAGTGACATTTTGCTGTTTTCTGACCAACTACTGATGGGACCAACATGAAACTGCCCTGGCAGTGTAGAATTCATCAAATCACACGTTTCTGGCTTGGAAACTTGTTTCTGAGTGCTTCTGTTGGAAAGTAACAGCCTAAATGACAACATGCTCTCAAAATGCTTCTCTTGGGCCGAAAAGCTCAAAAGTGACATTTTGCTGTTTTCTGACCAACTACTGATGGGACCTACATGAAACTGCCCTGGCAGTGTAGAATTCATCAAATCACACGTTTCTGGCTTGGAAACTTGTTTCTGAGTGCTTCTGTTGGAAAGTAACAGCCTAAATGACAACGTGCTCTCAAAATGCTTCTCTCGGGCCGAAAAGCTCAAAAGTGACATTTGGCTGTTTTCTGACCAACTACTGATGGGACCAACATGAAACTGCCCTGGCAGTGTAGAATTCATCAAATCACACGTTTCTGGCTTGGAAACTTGTTTCTGAGTGCTTCTGTTGGAAAGTAACAGCCTAAATGACAACGTGCTCTCAAAATGCTTCTCTCGGGCCGAAAAGCTCAAAAGTGACATTTTGCTGTTTTCTGACCAACTACTGATGTCAACTACATGAAACTGCCCTGGCAGTGTAGAATTCATTAAATCACACGTTTCTGGCTTGGAAACTTGTTTCTGAGTGCTTCTGTTGGAAAGTAACAGCCTAAATGACAACATGCTCTCAAAATGCTTCTCTCGGGCCGAAAAGCTCAAAAGTGACATTTTGCTGTTTTCTGACCAACTACTGATGGGACCTACATGAAACTGCCCTGGCAGTGTAGAATTCATCAAATCACACGTTTCTGGCTTGGAAACTTGTTTCTGAGTGCTTCTGTTGGAAAGTAACAGCCTAAATGACAACACCCTCTCAAAATGCTTCTCTCGGGCCGAAATTGTCAAAAGTGACATTTTGCTGTTTTCTGACCAACTACTGATGGGACCAACATGAAACTGCCCTGGCAGTGTAGAATTCATCAAATCACACGTTTCTGGCTTAGAAACTTGTTTTTGAGTGCTTCTGTTGGAAAGTAACAGCCTAAATGACAACATGCTCTCAAAATGCTTCTCTCGGGCCGAAAAGGTCAAAAGTGACATTTTGCTGTTTTCTGACCAACTACTGATGAGACCTACATGAAACTGCCCTGGCAGTGTAGAATTCATCAAATCACACGTTTCTGGCTTGGAAACTTGTTTCTGAGTGCTTCTGTTGGAAAGTAACAGCCTAAATGACAACATGCTCTCAAAATGCTTCTCTCGGGCCGAAAAGCTCAAAAGTGACATTTTGCTGTTTTCTGACCAACTACTGATGGGACCAACATGAAACTGCCCTGGCAGTGTAGAATTCATCAAATCACACGTTTCTGGCTTAGAAACTTGTTTTTGAGTGCTTCTGTTGGAAAGTAACAGCCTAAATGACAACATGCTCTCAAAATGCTTCTCTCGGGCCGAAAAGCTCAAAAGTGACATTTTGCTGTTTTCTGACCAACTACTGATGAGACCTACATGAAACTGCCCTGGCAGTGTAGAATTCATCAAATCACACGTTTCTGGCTTGGAAACTTGTTTCTGAGTGCTTCTGTTGGAAAGTAACAGCCTAAATGACAACACGCTCTAAAAATGCTTATCTCGGGCCGAAAAGCTCAAAAGTGACATTTTGCTGTTTTCTGACCAACTACTGATGAGACCTACATGAAACTGCCCTGGCAGTGTAGAATTCATCAAATCACACGTTTCTGGCTTGGAAACTTGTTTCTGAGTGCTTCTGTTGGAAAGTAACAGCCTAAATGACAACATGCTCTCAAAATGCTTCTCTCGGGCCGAAAAGGTCAAAAGTGACATTTTGCTGTTTTCTGACCAACTACTGATGGGACCAACATGAAACTGCCCTGGCAGAGTAGAATTCATCAAATCACACGTTTCTGGCTTAGAAACTTGTTTTTGAGTGCTTCTGTTGGAAAGTAACAGCCTAAATGACAACATTCTCTCAAAATGCTTGTCTCGGGCCGAAAAGCTCAAAAGTGACATTTTGCTGTTTTCTGACCAACTACTGATGTCAACTACATGAAACTGCCCTGGCAGTGTAGAATTCATCAAATCACACGTTTCTGGCTTGGAAACTTGTTTCTGAGTGCTTCTGTTGGAAAGTAACAGCCTAAATGACAACACCCTCTCAAAATGCTTCTCTCGGGCCGAAATTGTCAAAAGTGACATTTTGCTGTTTTCTGACCAACTACTGATGGGACCAACATGAAACTGCCCTGGCAGTGTAGAATTCATCAAATCACACGTTTCTGGCTTAGAAACTTGTTTTTGAGTGCTTCTGTTGGAAAGTAACAGCCTAAATGACAACATGCTCTCAAAATGCTTCTCTCGGGCCGAAAAGGTCAAAAGTGACATTTTGCTGTTTTCTGACCAACTACTGATGAGACCTACATGAAACTGCCCTGGCAGTGTAGAATTCATCAAATCACACGTTTCTGGCTTGGAAACTTGTTTCTGAGTGCTTCTGTTGGAAAGTAACAGCCTAAATGACAACATGCTCTCAAAATGCTTCTCTCGGGCCGAAAAGCTCAAAAGTGACATTTTGCTGTTTTCTGACCAACTACTGATGGGACCTACATGAAACTGCCCTGGCAGTGTAGAATTCATCAAATCACACGTTTCTGGCTTGGAAACTTGTTTCTGAGTGCTTCTGTTGGAAAGTAACAGCCTAAATGACAACACCCTCTCAAAATGCTTCTCTCGGGCCGAAATTGTCAAAAGTGACATTTTGCTGTTTTCTGACCAACTACTGATGGGACCAACATGAAACTGCCCTGGCAGTGTAGAATTCATCAAATCACACGTTTCTGGCTTAGAAACTTGTTTTTGAGTGCTTCTGTTGGAAAGTAACAGCCTAAATGACAACATGCTCTCAAAATGCTTCTCTCGGGCCGAAAAGGTCAAAAGTGACATTTTGCTGTTTTCTGACCAACTACTGATGAGACCTACATGAAACTGCCCTGGCAGTGTAGAATTCATCAAATCACACGTTTCTGGCTTGGAAACTTGTTTCTGAGTGCTTCTGTTGGAAAGTAACAGCCTAAATGACAACATGCTCTCAAAATGCTTCTCTCGGGCCGAAAAGCTCAAAAGTGACATTTTGCTGTTTTCTGACCAACTACTGATGGGACCAACATGAAACTGCCCTGGCAGTGTAGAATTCATCAAATCACACGTTTCTGGCTTAGAAACTTGTTTTTGAGTGCTTCTGTTGGAAAGTAACAGCCTAAATGACAACATGCTCTCAAAATGCTTCTCTCGGGCCGAAAAGCTCAAAAGTGACATTTTGCTGTTTTCTGACCAACTACTGATGAGACCTACATGAAACTGCCCTGGCAGTGTAGAATTCATCAAATCACACGTTTCTGGCTTGGAAACTTGTTTCTGAGTGCTTCTGTTGGAAAGTAACAGCCTAAATGACAACACGCTCTAAAAATGCTTATCTCGGGCCGAAAAGCTCAAAAGTGACATTTTGCTGTTTTCTGACCAACTACTGATGAGACCTACATGAAACTGCCCTGGCAGTGTAGAATTCATCAAATCACACGTTTCTGGCTTGGAAACTTGTTTCTGAGTGCTTCTGTTGGAAAGTAACAGCCTAAATGACAACATGCTCTCAAAATGCTTCTCTCGGGCCGAAAAGGTCAAAAGTGACATTTTGCTGTTTTCTGACCAACTACTGATGGGACCAACATGAAACTGCCCTGGCAGAGTAGAATTCATCAAATCACACGTTTCTGGCTTAGAAACTTGTTTTTGAGTGCTTCTGTTGGAAAGTAACAGCCTAAATGACAACATTCTCTCAAAATGCTTGTCTCGGGCCGAAAAGCTCAAAAGTGACATTTTGCTGTTTTCTGACCAACTACTGATGTCAACTACATGAAACTGCCCTGGCAGTGTAGAATTCATCAAATCACACGTTTCTGGCTTGGAAACTTGTTTCTGAGTGCTTCTGTTGGAAAGTAACAGCCTAAATGACAACACCCTCTCAAAATGCTTCTCTCGGGCCGAAATTGTCAAAAGTGACATTTTGCTGTTTTCTGACCAACTACTGATGGGACCAACATGAAACTGCCCTGGCAGTGTAGAATTCATCAAATCACACGTTTCTGGCTTAGAAACTTGTTTTTGAGTGCTTCTGTTGGAAAGTAACAGCCTAAATGACAACATGCTCTCAAAATGCTTCTCTCGGGCCGAAAAGCTCAAAAGTGACATTTTGCTGTTTTCTGACCAACTACTGATGAGACCTACATGAAACTGCCCTGGCAGTGTAGAATTCATCAAATCACACGTTTCTGGCTTGGAAACTTGTTTCTGAGTGCTTCTGTTGGAAAGTAACAGCCTAAATGACAACATGCTCTCAAAATGCTTCTCTCGGGCCGAAAAGCTCAAAAGTGACATTTTGCTGTTTTCTGACCAACTACTGATGGGACCTACATGAAACTGCCCTGGCAGTGTAGAATTCATCAAATCACACGTTTCTGGCTTGGAAACTTGTTTCTGAGTGCTTCTGTTGGAAAGTAACAGCCTAAATGACAACACCCTCTCAAAATGCTTCTCTCGGGCCGAAATTGTCAAAAGTGACATTTTGCTGTTTTCTGACCAACTACTGATGGGACCAACATGAAACTGCCCTGGCAGTGTAGAATTCATCAAATCACACGTTTCTGGCTTAGAAACTTGTTTTTGAGTGCTTCTGTTGGAAAGTAACAGCCTAAATGACAACATGCTCTCAAAATGCTTCTCTCGGGCCGAAAAGGTCAAAAGTGACATTTTGCTGTTTTCCGACCAACTACTGATGAGACCTACATGAAACTGCCCTGGCAGTGTAGAATTCATCAAATCACACGTTTCTGGCTTGGAAACTTGTTTCTGAGTGCTTCTGTTGGAAAGTAACAGCCTAAATGACAACATGCTCTCAAAATGCTTCTCTCGGGCCGAAAAGCTCAAAAGTGACATTTTGCTGTTTTCTGACCAACTACTGATGGGACCAACATGAAACTGCCCTGGCAGTGTAGAATTCATCAAATCACACGTTTCTGGCTTAGAAACTTGTTTTTGAGTGCTTCTGTTGGAAAGTAACAGCCTAAATGACAACATGCTCTCAAAATGCTTCTCTCGGGCCGAAAAGCTCAAAAGTGACATTTTGCTGTTTTCTGACCAACTACTGATGAGACCTACATGAAACTGCCCTGGCAGTGTAGAATTCATCAAATCACACGTTTCTGGCTTGGAAACTTGTTTCTGAGTGCTTCTGTTGGAAAGTAACAGCCTAAATGACAACACGCTCTAAAAATGCTTATCTCGGGCCGAAAAGCTCAAAAGTGACATTTTGCTGTTTTCTGACCAACTACTGATGAGACCTACATGAAACTGCCCTGGCAGTGTAGAATTCATCAAATCACACGTTTCTGGCTTGGAAACTTGTTTCTGAGTGCTTCTGTTGGAAAGTAACAGCCTAAATGACAACATGCTCTCAAAATGCTTCTCTCGGGCCGAAAAGGTCAAAAGTGACATTTTGCTGTTTTCTGACCAACTACTGATGGGACCAACATGAAACTGCCCTGGCAGTGTAGAATTCATCAAATCACACGTTTCTGGCTTGGAAACTTGTTTCTGAGTGCTTCTGTTGGAAAGTAACAGCCTAAATGACAACGTGCTCTCAAAATGCTTCTCTCGGGCCGAAAAGCTCAAAAGTGACATTTTGCTGTTTTCTGACCAACTACTGATGGGACCAACATGAAACTGCCCTGGCAGTGTAGAATTCATCAAATCACACGTTTCTGGCTTAGAAACTTGTTTTTGAGTGCTTCTGTTGGAAAGTAACAGCCTAAATGACAACATTCTCTCAAAATGCTTCTCTCGGGCCGAAAAGCTCAAAAGTGACATTTTGCTGTTTTCTGACCAACTACTGATGGGACCTACATGAAACTGCCCTGGCAGTGTAGAATTCATCAAATCACACGTTTCTGGCTTGGAAACTTGTTTCTGAGTGCTTCTGTTGGAAAGTAACAGCCTAAATGACAACACCCTCTCAAAATGCTTCTCTCGGGCCGAAAAGGTCAAAAGTGACATTTTGCTGTTTTCTGACCAACTACTGATGAGACCTACATGAAACTGCCCTGGCAGTGTAGAATTCATCAAATCACACGTTTCTGGCTTGGAAACTTGTTTCTGAGTGCTTCTGTTGGAAAGTAACAGCCTAAATGACAACATGCTCTCAAAATGCTTCTCTCGGGCCGAAAAGCTCAAAAGTGACATTTTGCTGTTTTCTGACCAACTACTGATGGGACCAACATGAAACTGCCCTGGCAGTGTAGAATTCATCAAATCACACGTTTCTGGCTTAGAAACTTGTTTTTGAGTGCTTCTGTTGGAAAGTAACAGCCTAAATGACAACATGCTCTCAAAATGCTTCTCTCGGGCCGAAAAGCTCAAAAGTGACATTTTGCTGTTTTCTGACCAACTACTGATGAGACCTACATGAAACTGCCCTGGCAGTGTAGAATTCATCAAATCACACGTTTCTGGCTTGGAAACTTGTTTCTGAGTGCTTCTGTTGGAAAGTAACAGCCTAAATGACAACATGCTCTCAAAATGCTTCTCTCGGGCCGAAAAGGTCAAAAGTGACATTTTGCTGTTTTCTGACCAACTACTGATGGGACCAACATGAAACTGCCCTGGCAGTGTAGAATTCATCAAATCACACGTTTCTGGCTTGGAAACTTGTTTCTGAGTGCTTCTGTTGGAAAGTAACAGCCTAAATGACAACGTGCTCTCAAAATGCTTCTCTCGGGCCGAAAAGCTCAAAAGTGACATTTTGCTGTTTTCTGACCAACTACTGATGGGACCAACATGAAACTGCCCTGGCAGTGTAGAATTCATCAAATCACACGTTTCTGGCTTAGAAACTTGTTTTTGAGTGCTTCTGTTGGAAAGTAACAGCCTAAATGACAACATTCTCTCAAAATGCTTCTCTCGGGCCGAAAAGCTCAAAAGTGACATTTTGCTGTTTTCTGACCAACTACTGATGTCAACTACATGAAACTGCCCTGGCAGTGTAGAATTCATTAAATCACACGTTTCTGGCTTGGAAACTTGTTTCTGAGTGCTTCTGTTGGAAAGTAACAGCCTAAATGACAACATGCTCTCAAAATGCTTCTCTCGGGCCGAAAAGCTCAAAAGTGACATTTTGCTGTTTTCTGACCAACTACTGATGGGACCTACATGAAACTGACCTGGCAGTGTAGAATTCATCAAATCACACGTTTCTGGCTTGGAAACTTGTTTCTGAGTGCTTCTGTTGGAAAGTAACAGCCTAAATGACAACGTGCTCTCAAAATGCTTCTCTCGGGCCGAAAAGCTCAAAAGTGACATTTGGCTGTTTTCTGACCAACTACTGATGGGACCAACATGAAACTGCCCTGGCAGTGTAGAATTCATCAAACCACACGTTTCTGGCTTGGAAACTTGTTTCTGAGTGCTTCTGTTGGAAAGTAACAGCCTAAATGACAACATGCTCTCAAAATGCTTCTCTCGGGCCGAAAAGCTCAAAAGTGACATTTTGCTGTTTTCTGACCAACTACTGATGGGACCAACATGAAACTGCCCTGGCAGTGTAGAATTCATCAAATCACACGTTTCTGGCTTAGAAACTTGTTTTTGAGTGCTTCTGTTGGAAAGTAACAGCCTAAATGACAACATGCTCTCAAAATGCTTCTCTCGGGCCGAAAAGCTCAAAAGTGACATTTTGCTGTTTTCTGACCAACTACTGATGAGACCTACATGAAACTGCCCTGGCAGTGTAGAATTCATCAAATCACACGTTTCTGGCTTGGAAACTTGTTTCTGAGTGCTTCTGTTGGAAAGTAACAGCCTAAATGACAACGTGCTCTCAAAATGCTTCTCTCGGGCCGAAAAGCTCAAAAGTGACATTTGGCTGTTTTCTGACCAACTACTGGTGGGACCAACATGAAACTGCCCTGGCAGTGTAGAATTCATCAAATCACACGTTTCTGGCTTGGAAACTTGTTTCTGAGTGCTTCTGTTGGAAAGTAACAGCCTAAATGACAACACCCTCTCAAAATGCTTCTCTCGGGCCGAAATTGTCAAAAGTGACATTTTGCTGTTTTCTGACCAACTACTGATGGGACCAACATGAAACTGCCCCGGCAGTGTAGAATTCATCAAATCACACGTTTCTGGCTTGGAAACTTGTTTCTGAGTGCTTCTGTTGGAAAGTAACAGCCTAAATGACAACATGCTCTCAAAATGCTTCTCTCGGGCCGAAAAGCTCAAAAGTGACATTTTGCTGTTTTCTGACCAACTACTGATGGGACCTACATGAAACTGCCCTGGCAGTGTAGAATTCATCAAATCACACGTTTCTGGCTTGGAAACCTGTTTCTGAGTGCTTCTGTTGGAAAGTAACAGCCTAAATGACAACGTGCTCTCAAAATGCTTCTCTCGGGCCGAAAAGCTCAAAAGTGACATTTGGCTGTTTTCTGACCAACTACTGATGGGACCAACATGAAACTGCCCTGGCAGTGTAGAATTCATCAAATCACACGTTTCTGGCTTGGAAACTTGTTTCTGAGTGCTTCTGTTGGAAAGTAACAGCCTAAATGACAACGTGCTCTCAAAATGCTTCTCTCGGGCCGAAAAGCTCAAAAGTGACATTTGGCTGTTTTCTGACCAACTACTGATGGGACCAACATGAAACTGCCCTGGCAGTGTAGAATTCATCAAATCACACGTTTCTGGCTTGGAAACTTGTTTCTGAGTGCTTCTGTTGGAAAGTAACAGCCTAAATGACAACGTGCTCTCAAAATGCTTCTCTCGGGCCGAAAAGCTCAAAAGTGACATTTTGCTGTTTTCTGACCAACTACTGATGGGACCAACATGAAACTGCCCTGGCAGTGTAGAATTCATCAAATCACACGTTTCTGGCTTAGAAACTTGTTTTTGAGTGCTTCTGTTGGAAAGTAACAGCCTAAATGACAACATTCTCTCAAAATGCTTCTCTCGGGCCGAAAAGCTCAAAAGTGACATTTTGCTGTTTTCTGACCAACTACTGATGTCAACTACATGAAACTGCCCTGGCAGTGTAGAATTCATTAAATCACACGTTTCTGGCTTGGAAACTTGTTTCTGAGTGCTTCTGTTGGAAAGTAACAGCCTAAATGACAACATGCTCTCAAAATGCTTCTCTCGGGCCGAAAAGCTCAAAAGTGACATTTTGCTGTTTTCTGACCAACTACTGATGGGACCTACATGAAACTGCCCTGGCAGTGTAGAATTCATCAAATCACACGTTTCTGGCTTGGAAACTTGTTTCTGAGTGCTTCTGTTGGAAAGTAACAGCCTAAATGACAACGTGCTCTCAAAATGCTTTTCTCGGGCCGAAAAGCTCAAAAGTGACATTTGGCTGTTTTCTGACCAACTACTGATGGGACCAACATGAAACTGCCCTGGCAGTGTAGAATTCATCAAACCACACGTTTCTGGCTTGGAAACTTGTTTCTGAGTGCTTCTGTTGGAAAGTAACAGCCTAAATGACAACATGCTCTCAAAATGCTTCTCTCGGGCCGAAAAGCTCAAAAGTGACATTTTGCTGTTTTCTGACCAACTACTGATGGGACCAACATGAAACTGCCCTGGCAGTGTAGAATTCATCAAATCACACGTTTCTGGCTTAGAAACTTGTTTTTGAGTGCTTCTGTTGGAAAGTAACAGCCTAAATGACAACATGCTCTCAAAATGCTTCTCTCGGGCCGAAAAGGTCAAAAGTGACATTTTGCTGTTTTCTGACCAACTACTGATGAGACCTACATGAAACTGCCCTGGCAGTGTAGAATTCATCAAATCACACGTTTCTGGCTTGGAAACTTGTTTCTGAGTGCTTCTGTTGGAAAGTAACAGCCTAAATGACAACGTGCTCTCAAAATGCTTCTCTCGGGCCGAAAAGCTCAAAAGTGACATTTGGCTGTTTTCTGACCAACTACTGGTGGGACCAACATGAAACTGCCCTGGCAGTGTAGAATTCATCAAATCACACGTTTCTGGCTTGGAAACTTGTTTCTGAGTGCTTCTGTTGGAAAGTAACAGCCTAAATGACAACACCCTCTCAAAATGCTTCTCTCGGGCCGAAATTGTCAAAAGTGACATTTTGCTGTTTTCTGACCAACTACTGATGGGACCAACATGAAACTGCCCCGGCAGTGTAGAATTCATCAAATCACACGTTTCTGGCTTGGAAACTTGTTTCTGAGTGCTTCTGTTGGAAAGTAACAGCCTAAATGACAACATGCTCTCAAAATGCTTCTCTCGGGCCGAAAAGCTCAAAAGTGACATTTTGCTGTTTTCTGACCAACTACTGATGGGACCTACATGAAACTGCCCTGGCAGTGTAGAATTCATCAAATCACACGTTTCTGGCTTGGAAACCTGTTTCTGAGTGCTTCTGTTGGAAAGTAACAGCCTAAATGACAACGTGCTCTCAAAATGCTTCTCTCGGGCCGAAAAGCTCAAAAGTGACATTTGGCTGTTTTCTGACCAACTACTGATGGGACCAACATGAAACTGCCCTGGCAGTGTAGAATTCATCAAATCACACGTTTCTGGCTTGGAAACTTGTTTCTGAGTGCTTCTGTTGGAAAGTAACAGCCTAAATGACAACGTGCTCTCAAAATGCTTCTCTCGGGCCGAAAAGCTCAAAAGTGACATTTGGCTGTTTTCTGACCAACTACTGATGGGACCAACATGAAACTGCCCTGGCAGTGTAGAATTCATCAAATCACACGTTTCTGGCTTGGAAACTTGTTTCTGAGTGCTTCTGTTGGAAAGTAACAGCCTAAATGACAACGTGCTCTCAAAATGCTTCTCTCGGGCCGAAAAGCTCAAAAGTGACATTTTGCTGTTTTCTGACCAACTACTGATGGGACCAACATGAAACTGCCCTGGCAGTGTAGAATTCATCAAATCACACGTTTCTGGCTTAGAAACTTGTTTTTGAGTGCTTCTGTTGGAAAGTAACAGCCTAAATGACAACATTCTCTCAAAATGCTTCTCTCGGGCCGAAAAGCTCAAAAGTGACATTTTGCTGTTTTCTGACCAACTACTGATGTCAACTACATGAAACTGCCCTGGCAGTGTAGAATTCATTAAATCACACGTTTCTGGCTTGGAAACTTGTTTCTGAGTGCTTCTGTTGGAAAGTAACAGCCTAAATGACAACATGCTCTCAAAATGCTTCTCTCGGGCCGAAAAGCTCAAAAGTGACATTTTGCTGTTTTCTGACCAACTACTGATGGGACCTACATGAAACTGCCCTGGCAGTGTAGAATTCATCAAATCACACGTTTCTGGCTTGGAAACTTGTTTCTGAGTGCTTCTGTTGGAAAGTAACAGCCTAAATGACAACGTGCTCTCAAAATGCTTCTCTCGGGCCGAAAAGCTCAAAAGTGACATTTGGCTGTTTTCTGACCAACTACTGATGGGACCAACATGAAACTGCCCTGGCAGTGTAGAATTCATCAAACCACACGTTTCTGGCTTGGAAACTTGTTTCTGAGTGCTTCTGTTGGAAAGTAACAGCCTAAATGACAACATGCTCTCAAAATGCTTCTCTCGGGCCGAAAAGCTCAAAAGTGACATTTTGCTGTTTTCTGACCAACTACTGATGGGACCAACATGAAACTGCCCTGGCAGTGTAGAATTCATCAAATCACACGTTTCTGGCTTAGAAACTTGTTTTTGAGTGCTTCTGTTGGAAAGTAACAGCCTAAATGACAACATGCTCTCAAAATGCTTCTCTCGGGCCGAAAAGCTCAAAAGTGACATTTTGCTGTTTTCTGACCAACTACTGATGAGACCTACATGAAACTGCCCTGGCAGTGTAGAATTCATCAAATCACACGTTTCTGGCTTGGAAACTTGTTTCTGAGTGCTTCTGTTGGAAAGTAACAGCCTAAATGACAACGTGCTCTCAAAATGCTTCTCTCGGGCCGAAAAGCTCAAAAGTGACATTTGGCTGTTTTCTGACCAACTACTGGTGGGACCAACATGAAACTGCCCTGGCAGTGTAGAATTCATCAAATCACACGTTTCTGGCTTGGAAACTTGTTTCTGAGTGCTTCTGTTGGAAAGTAACAGCCTAAATGACAACACCCTCTCAAAATGCTTCTCTCGGGCCGAAATTGTCAAAAGTGACATTTTGCTGTTTTCTGACCAACTACTGATGGGACCAACATGAAACTGCCCCGGCAGTGTAGAATTCATCAAATCACACGTTTCTGGCTTGGAAACTTGTTTCTGAGTGCTTCTGTTGGAAAGTAACAGCCTAAATGACAACATGCTCTCAAAATGCTTCTCTCGGGCCGAAAAGCTCAAAAGTGACATTTTGCTGTTTTCTGACCAACTACTGATGGGACCTACATGAAACTGCCCTGGCAGTGTAGAATTCATCAAATCACACGTTTCTGGCTTGGAAACCTGTTTCTGAGTGCTTCTGTTGGAAAGTAACAGCCTAAATGACAACGTGCTCTCAAAATGCTTCTCTCGGGCCGAAAAGCTCAAAAGTGACATTTGGCTGTTTTCTGACCAACTACTGATGGGACCAACATGAAACTGCCCTGGCAGTGTAGAATTCATCAAATCACACGTTTCTGGCTTGGAAACTTGTTTCTGAGTGCTTCTGTTGGAAAGTAACAGCCTAAATGACAACGTGCTCTCAAAATGCTTCTCTCGGGCCGAAAAGCTCAAAAGTGACATTTGGCTGTTTTCTGACCAACTACTGATGGGACCAACATGAAACTGCCCTGGCAGTGTAGAATTCATCAAATCACACGTTTCTGGCTTGGAAACTTGTTTCTGAGTGCTTCTGTTGGAAAGTAACAGCCTAAATGACAACGTGCTCTCAAAATGCTTCTCTCGGGCCGAAAAGCTCAAAAGTGACATTTTGCTGTTTTCTGACCAACTACTGATGGGACCAACATGAAACTGCCCTGGCAGTGTAGAATTCATCAAATCACACGTTTCTGGCTTAGAAACTTGTTTTTGAGTGCTTCTGTTGGAAAGTAACAGCCTAAATGACAACATTCTCTCAAAATGCTTCTCTCGGGCCGAAAAGCTCAAAAGTGACATTTTGCTGTTTTCTGACCAACTACTGATGTCAACTACATGAAACTGCCCTGGCAGTGTAGAATTCATTAAATCACACGTTTCTGGCTTGGAAACTTGTTTCTGAGTGCTTCTGTTGGAAAGTAACAGCCTAAATGACAACATGCTCTCAAAATGCTTCTCTCGGGCCGAAAAGCTCAAAAGTGACATTTTGCTGTTTTCTGACCAACTACTGATGGGACCTACATGAAACTGCCCTGGCAGTGTAGAATTCATCAAATCACACGTTTCTGGCTTGGAAACTTGTTTCTGAGTGCTTCTGTTGGAAAGTAACAGCCTAAATGACAACGTGCTCTCAAAATGCTTCTCTCGGGCCGAAAAGCTCAAAAGTGACATTTGGCTGTTTTCTGACCAACTACTGATGGGACCAACATGAAACTGCCCTGGCAGTGTAGAATTCATCAAACCACACGTTTCTGGCTTGGAAACTTGTTTCTGAGTGCTTCTGTTGGAAAGTAACAGCCTAAATGACAACATGCTCTCAAAATGCTTCTCTCGGGCCGAAAAGCTCAAAAGTGACATTTTGCTGTTTTCTGACCAACTACTGATGGGACCAACATGAAACTGCCCTGGCAGTGTAGAATTCATCAAATCACACGTTTCTGGCTTAGAAACTTGTTTTTGAGTGCTTCTGTTGGAAAGTAACAGCCTAAATGACAACATGCTCTCAAAATGCTTCTCTCGGGCCGAAAAGCTCAAAAGTGACATTTTGCTGTTTTCTGACCAACTACTGATGAGACCTACATGAAACTGCCCTGGCAGTGTAGAATTCATCAAATCACACGTTTCTGGCTTGGAAACTTGTTTCTGAGTGCTTCTGTTGGAAAGTAACAGCCTAAATGACAACGTGCTCTCAAAATGCTTCTCTCGGGCCGAAAAGCTCAAAAGTGACATTTGGCTGTTTTCTGACCAACTACTGGTGGGACCAACATGAAACTGCCCTGGCAGTGTAGAATTCATCAAATCACACGTTTCTGGCTTGGAAACTTGTTTCTGAGTGCTTCTGTTGGAAAGTAACAGCCTAAATGACAACACCCTCTCAAAATGCTTCTCTCGGGCCGAAATTGTCAAAAGTGACATTTTGCTGTTTTCTGACCAACTACTGATGGGACCAACATGAAACTGCCCCGGCAGTGTAGAATTCATCAAATCACACGTTTCTGGCTTGGAAACTTGTTTCTGAGTGCTTCTGTTGGAAAGTAACAGCCTAAATGACAACATGCTCTCAAAATGCTTCTCTCGGGCCGAAAAGCTCAAAAGTGACATTTTGCTGTTTTCTGACCAACTACTGATGGGACCTACATGAAACTGCCCTGGCAGTGTAGAATTCATCAAATCACACGTTTCTGGCTTGGAAACCTGTTTCTGAGTGCTTCTGTTGGAAAGTAACAGCCTAAATGACAACGTGCTCTCAAAATGCTTCTCTCGGGCCGAAAAGCTCAAAAGTGACATTTGGCTGTTTTCTGACCAACTACTGATGGGACCAACATGAAACTGCCCTGGCAGTGTAGAATTCATCAAATCACACGTTTCTGGCTTGGAAACTTGTTTCTGAGTGCTTCTGTTGGAAAGTAACAGCCTAAATGACAACATGCTCTCAAAATGCTTCTCTCGGGCCGAAATTGTCAAAAGTGACATTTTGCTGTTTTCTGACCAACTACTGATGGGACCAACATGAAACTGCCCTGGCAGTGTAGAATTCATCAAACCACACGTTTCTGGCTTGGAAACTTGTTTCTGAGTGCTTCTGTTGGAAAGTAACAGCCTAAATGACAACATGCTCTCAAAATGCTTCTCTCGGGCCGAAAAGCTCAAAAGTGACATTTTGCTGTTTTCTGACCAACTACTGATGGGACCTACATGAAACTGCCCTGGCAGTGTAGAATTCATCAAATCACACGTTTCTGGCTTGGAAACTTGTTTCTGAGTGCTTCTGTTGGAAAGTAACAGCCTAAATGACAACGTGCTCTCAAAATGCTTCTCTCGGGCCGAAAAGCTCAAAAGTGACATTTGGCTGTTTTCTGACCAACTACTGATGGGACCAACATGAAACTGCCCTGGCAGTGTAGAATTCATCAAACCACACGTTTCTGGCTTGGAAACTTGTTTCTGAGTGCTTCTGTTGGAAAGTAACAGCCTAAATGACAACATGCTCTCAAAATGCTTCTCTCGGGCCGAAAAGCTCAAAAGTGACATTTTGCTGTTTTCTGACCAACTACTGATGGGACCAACATGAAACTGCCCTGGCAGTGTAGAATTCATCAAATCACACGTTTCTGGCTTAGAAACTTGTTTTTGAGTGCTTCTGTTGGAAAGTAACAGCCTAAATGACAACATGCTCTCAAAATGCTTCTCTCGGGCCGAAAAGCTCAAAAGTGACATTTTGCTGTTTTCTGACCAACTACTGATGAGACCTACATGAAACTGCCCTGGCAGTGTAGAATTCATCAAATCACACGTTTCTGGCTTGGAAACTTGTTTCTGAGTGCTTCTGTTGGAAAGTAACAGCCTAAATGACAACGTGCTCTCAAAATGCTTCTCTCGGGCCGAAAAGCTCAAAAGTGACATTTGGCTGTTTTCTGACCAACTACTGGTGGGACCAACATGAAACTGCCCTGGCAGTGTAGAATTCATCAAATCACACGTTTCTGGCTTGGAAACTTGTTTCTGAGTGCTTCTGTTGGAAAGTAACAGCCTAAATGACAACACCCTCTCAAAATGCTTCTCTCGGGCCGAAATTGTCAAAAGTGACATTTTGCTGTTTTCTGACCAACTACTGATGGGACCAACATGAAACTGCCCCGGCAGTGTAGAATTCATCAAATCACACGTTTCTGGCTTGGAAACTTGTTTCTGAGTGCTTCTGTTGGAAAGTAACAGCCTAAATGACAACATGCTCTCAAAATGCTTCTCTCGGGCCGAAAAGCTCAAAAGTGACATTTTGCTGTTTTCTGACCAACTACTGATGGGACCTACATGAAACTGCCCTGGCAGTGTAGAATTCATCAAATCACACGTTTCTGGCTTGGAAACCTGTTTCTGAGTGCTTCTGTTGGAAAGTAACAGCCTAAATGACAACGTGCTCTCAAAATGCTTCTCTCGGGCCGAAAAGCTCAAAAGTGACATTTGGCTGTTTTCTGACCAACTACTGATGGGACCAACATGAAACTGCCCTGGCAGTGTAGAATTCATCAAATCACACGTTTCTGGCTTGGAAACTTGTTTCTGAGTGCTTCTGTTGGAAAGTAACAGCCTAAATGACAACATGCTCTCAAAATGCTTCTCTCGGGCCGAAATTGTCAAAAGTGACATTTTGCTGTTTTCTGACCAACTACTGATGGGACCAACATGAAACTGCCCTGGCAGTGTAGAATTCATCAAACCACACGTTTCTGGCTTAGAAACTTGTTTTTGAGTGCTTCTGTTGGAAAGTAACAGCCTAAATGACAACATGCTCTCAAAATGCTTCTCTCGGGCCGAAAAGCTCAAAAGTGACATTTTGCTGTTTTCTGACCAACTACTGATGAGACCTACATGAAACTGCCCTGGCAGTGTAGAATTCATCAAATCACACGTTTCTGGCTTGGAAACTTGTTTCTGAGTGCTTCTGTTGGAAAGTAACAGCCTAAATGACAACGTGCTCTCAAAATGCTTCTCTCGGGCCGAAAAGCTCAAAAGTGACATTTTGCTGTTTTCTGACCAACTACTGATGGGACCAACATGAAACTGCCCTGGCAGTGTAGAATTCATCAAATCACACGTTTCTGGCTTGGAAACTTGTTTCTGAGTGCTTCTGTTGGAAAGTAACAGCCTAAATGACAACATGCTCTCAAAATGCTTCTCTCGGGCCGAAAAGCTCAAAAGTGACATTTTGCTGTTTTCTGACCAACTACTGATGGGACCAACATGAAACTGCCCTGGCAGTGTAGAATTCATCAAATCACACGTTTCTGGCTTAGAAACTTGTTTTTGAGTGCTTCTGTTGGAAAGTAACAGCCTAAATGACAACATGCTCTCAAAATGCTTCTCTCGGGCCGAAAAGCTCAAAAGTGACATTTTGCTGTTTTCTGACCAACTACTGATGAGACCTACATGAAACTGCCCTGGCAGTGTAGAATTCATCAAATCACACGTTTCTGGCTTGGAAACTTGTTTCTGAGTGCTTCTGTTGGAAAGTAACAGCCTAAATGACAACACGCTCTCAAAATGCTTCTCTCGGGCCGAAAAGCTCAAAAGTGACATTTTGCTGTTTTCTGACCAACTACTGATGAGACCTACATGAAACTGCCCTGGCAGTGTAGAATTCATCAAATCACACGTTTCTGGCTTGGAAACTTGTTTCTGAGTGCTTCTGTTGGAAAGTAACAGCCTAAATGACAACATGCTCTCAAAATGCTTCTCTCGGGCCGAAAAGGTCAAAAGTGACATTTTGCTGTTTTCTGACCAACTACTGATGGGACCAACATGAAACTGCCCTGGCAGTGTAGAATTCATCAAATCACACGTTTCTGGCTTAGAAACTTGTTTTTGAGTGCTTCTGTTGGAAAGTAACAGCCTAAATGACAACATGCTCTCAAAATGCTTCTCTCGGGCCGAAAAGCTCAAAAGTGACATTTTGCTGTTTTCTGACCAACTACTGATGGGACCTACATGAAACTGCCCTGGCAGTGTAGAATTCATCAAATCACACGTTTCTGGCTTGGAAACTTGTTTCTGAGTGCTTCTGTTGGAAAGTAACAGCCTAAATGACAACACGCTCTCAAAATGCTTCTCTCGGGCCGAAAAGCTCAAAAGTGACATTTTGCTGTTTTCTGACCAACTACTGATGGGACCAACATGAAACTGCCCTGGCAGAGTAGAATTCATCAAATCACACGTTTCTGGCTTGGAAACCTGTTTCTGAGTGCTTCTGTTGGAAAGTAACAGCCTAAATGACAACGTGCTCTCAAAATGCTTCTCTCGGGCCGAAAAGCTCAAAAGTGACATTTGGCTGTTTTCTGACCAACTACTGATGGGACCAACATGAAACTGCCCTGGCAGTGTAGAATTCATCAAATCACACGTTTCTGGCTTGGAAACTTGTTTCTGAGTGCTTCTGTTGGAAAGTAACAGCCTAAATGACAACATGCTCTCAAAATGCTTCTCTCGGGCCGAAATTGTCAAAAGTGACATTTTGCTGTTTTCTGACCAACTACTGATGGGACCAACATGAAACTGCCCTGGCAGTGTAGAATTCATCAAACCACACGTTTCTGGCTTAGAAACTTGTTTTTGAGTGCTTCTGTTGGAAAGTAACAGCCTAAATGACAACATGCTCTCAAAATGCTTCTCTCGGGCCGAAAAGCTCAAAAGTGACATTTTGCTGTTTTCTGACCAACTACTGATGAGACCTACATGAAACTGCCCTGGCAGTGTAGAATTCATCAAATCACACGTTTCTGGCTTGGAAACTTGTTTCTGAGTGCTTCTGTTGGAAAGTAACAGCCTAAATGACAACGTGCTCTCAAAATGCTTCTCTCGGGCCGAAAAGCTCAAAAGTGACATTTTGCTGTTTTCTGACCAACTACTGATGGGACCAACATGAAACTGCCCTGGCAGTGTAGAATTCATCAAATCACACGTTTCTGGCTTGGAAACTTGTTTCTGAGTGCTTCTGTTGGAAAGTAACAGCCTAAATGACAACATGCTCTCAAAATGCTTCTCTCGGGCCGAAAAGCTCAAAAGTGACATTTTGCTGTTTTCTGACCAACTACTGATGAGACCTACATGAAACTGCCCTGGCAGTGTAGAATTCATCAAATCACACGTTTCTGGCTTGGAAACTTGTTTCTGAGTGCTTCTGTTGGAAAGTAACAGCCTAAATGACAACACGCTCTCAAAATGCTTCTCTCGGGCCGAAAAGCTCAAAAGTGACATTTTGCTGTTTTCTGACCAACTACTGATGAGACCTACATGAAACTGCCCTGGCAGTGTAGAATTCATCAAATCACACGTTTCTGGCTTGGAAACTTGTTTCTGAGTGCTTCTGTTGGAAAGTAACAGCCTAAATGACAACATGCTCTCAAAATGCTTCTCTCGGGCCGAAAAGGTCAAAAGTGACATTTTGCTGTTTTCTGACCAACTACTGATGGGACCAACATGAAACTGCCCTGGCAGTGTAGAATTCATCAAATCACACGTTTCTGGCTTAGAAACTTGTTTTTGAGTGCTTCTGTTGGAAAGTAACAGCCTAAATGACAACATGCTCTCAAAATGCTTCTCTCGGGCCGAAAAGCTCAAAAGTGACATTTTGCTGTTTTCTGACCAACTACTGATGGGACCTACATGAAACTGCCCTGGCAGTGTAGAATTCATCAAATCACACGTTTCTGGCTTGGAAACTTGTTTCTGAGTGCTTCTGTTGGAAAGTAACAGCCTAAATGACAACACGCTCTCAAAATGCTTCTCTCGGGCCGAAAAGCTCAAAAGTGACATTTTGCTGTTTTCTGACCAACTACTGATGGGACCAACATGAAACTGCCCTGGCAGAGTAGAATTCATCAAATCACACGTTTCTGGCTTAGAAACTTGTTTTTGAGTGCTTCTGTTGGAAAGTAACAGCCTAAATGACAACATTCTCTCAAAATGCTTCTCTCGGGCCGAAAAGCTCAAAAGTGACATTTTGCTGTTTTCTGACCAACTACTGATGTCAACTACATGAAACTGCCCTGGCAGTGTAGAATTCATCAAATCACACGTTTCTGGCTTGGAAACTTGTTTCTGAGTGCTTCTGTTGGAAAGTAACAGCCTAAATGACAACATGCTCTCAAAATGCTTCTCTCGGGCCGAAAAGGTCAAAAGTGACATTTTGCTGTTTTCTGACCAACTACTGATGGGACCAACATGAAACTGCCCCGGCAGTGTAGAATTCATCAAATCACACGTTTCTGGCTTGGAAACTTGTTTCTGAGTGCTTCTGTTGGAAAGTAACAGCCTAAATGACAACACGCTCTCAAAATGCTTCTCTCGGGCCGAAAAGCTCAAAAGTGACATTTTGCTGTTTTCTGACCAACTACTGATGTCAACTACATGAAACTGCCCTGGCAGTGTAGAATTCATCAAATCACACGTTTCTGGCTTGGAAACTTGTTTCTGAGTGCTTCTGTTGGAAAGTAACAGCCTAAATGACAACATGCTCTCAAAATGCTTCTCTCGGGCCGAAAAGGTCAAAAGTGACATTTTGCTGTTTTCTGACCAACTACTGATGGGACCAACATGAAACTGCCCTGGCAGTGTAGAATTCATCAAATCACACGTTTCTGGCTTAGAAACTTGTTTTTGAGTGCTTCTGTTGGAAAGTAACAGCCTAAATGACAACATTCTCTCAAAATGCTTCTCTCGGGCCGAAAAGCTCAAAAGTGACATTTTGCTGTTTTCTGACCAACTACTGATGGGACCAACATGAAACTGCCCTGGCAGTGTAGAATTCATCAAATCACACGTTTCTGGCTTAGAAACTTGTTTTTGAGTGCTTCTGTTGGAAAGTAACAGCCTAAATGACAACGTGCTCTCAAAATGCTTCTCTCGGGCCGAAAAGCTCAAAAGTGACATTTTGCTGTTTTCTGACCAACTACTGATGAGACCTACATGAAACTGCCCTGGCAGTGTAGAATTCATCAAATCACACGTTTCTGGCTTGGAAACTTGTTTCTGAGTGCTTCTGTTGGAAAGTAACAGCCTAAATGACAACATGCTCTCAAAATGCTTCTCTCGGGCCGAAAAGCTCAAAAGTGACATTTTGCTGTTTTCTGACCAACTACTGATGAGACCTACATGAAACTGCCCTGGCAGTGTAGAATTCATCAAATCACACGTTTCTGGCTTGGAAACTTGTTTCTGAGTGCTTCTGTTGGAAAGTAACAGCCTAAATGACAACGTGCTCTCAAAATGCTTCTCTCGGGCCGAAAAGCTCAAAAGTGACATTTTGCTGTTTTCTGACCAACTACTGATGGGACCTACATGAAACTGCCCTGGCAGTGTAGAATTCATCAAATCACACGTTTCTGGCTTAGAAACTTGTTTTTGAGTGCTTCTGTTGGAAAGTAACAGCCTAAATGACAACATGCTCTCAAAATGCTTCTCTCGGGCCGAAAAGCTCAAAAGTGACATTTTGCTGTTTTCTGACCAACTACTGATGAGACCTACATGAAACTGCCCTGGCAGTGTAGAATTCATCAAATCACACGTTTCTGGCTTGGAAACTTGTTTCTGAGTGCTTCTGTTGGAAAGTAACAGCCTAAATGACAACACGCTCTCAAAATGCTTCTCTCGGGCCGAAAAGCTCAAAAGTGACATTTTGCTGTTTTCTGACCAACTACTGATGAGACCTACATGAAACTGCCCTGGCAGTGTAGAATTCATCAAATCACACGTTTCTGGCTTGGAAACTTGTTTCTGAGTGCTTCTGTTGGAAAGTAACAGCCTAAATGACAACATGCTCTCAAAATGCTTCTCTCGGGCCGAAAAGGTCAAAAGTGACATTTTGCTGTTTTCTGACCAACTACTGATGGGACCAACATGAAACTGCCCTGGCAGTGTAGAATTCATCAAATCACACGTTTCTGGCTTAGAAACTTGTTTTTGAGTGCTTCTGTTGGAAAGTAACAGCCTAAATGACAACATGCTCTCAAAATGCTTCTCTCGGGCCGAAAAGCTCAAAAGTGACATTTTGCTGTTTTCTGACCAACTACTGATGGGACCTACATGAAACTGCCCTGGCAGTGTAGAATTCATCAAATCACACGTTTCTGGCTTGGAAACTTGTTTCTGAGTGCTTCTGTTGGAAAGTAACAGCCTAAATGACAACACGCTCTCAAAATGCTTCTCTCGGGCCGAAAAGCTCAAAAGTGACATTTTGCTGTTTTCTGACCAACTACTGATGGGACCAACATGAAACTGCCCTGGCAGAGTAGAATTCATCAAATCACACGTTTCTGGCTTAGAAACTTGTTTTTGAGTGCTTCTGTTGGAAAGTAACAGCCTAAATGACAACATTCTCTCAAAATGCTTCTCTCGGGCCGAAAAGCTCAAAAGTGACATTTTGCTGTTTTCTGACCAACTACTGATGTCAACTACATGAAACTGCCCTGGCAGTGTAGAATTCATCAAATCACACGTTTCTGGCTTGGAAACTTGTTTCTGAGTGCTTCTGTTGGAAAGTAACAGCCTAAATGACAACATGCTCTCAAAATGCTTCTCTCGGGCCGAAAAGGTCAAAAGTGACATTTTGCTGTTTTCTGACCAACTACTGATGGGACCAACATGAAACTGCCCCGGCAGTGTAGAATTCATCAAATCACACGTTTCTGGCTTGGAAACTTGTTTCTGAGTGCTTCTGTTGGAAAGTAACAGCCTAAATGACAACACGCTCTCAAAATGCTTCTCTCGGGCCGAAAAGCTCAAAAGTGACATTTTGCTGTTTTCTGACCAACTACTGATGTCAACTACATGAAACTGCCCTGGCAGTGTAGAATTCATCAAATCACACGTTTCTGGCTTGGAAACTTGTTTCTGAGTGCTTCTGTTGGAAAGTAACAGCCTAAATGACAACATGCTCTCAAAATGCTTCTCTCGGGCCGAAAAGGTCAAAAGTGACATTTTGCTGTTTTCTGACCAACTACTGATGGGACCAACATGAAACTGCCCTGGCAGTGTAGAATTCATCAAATCACACGTTTCTGGCTTAGAAACTTGTTTTTGAGTGCTTCTGTTGGAAAGTAACAGCCTAAATGACAACATTCTCTCAAAATGCTTCTCTCGGGCCGAAAAGCTCAAAAGTGACATTTTGCTGTTTTCTGACCAACTACTGATGGGACCAACATGAAACTGCCCTGGCAGTGTAGAATTCATCAAATCACACGTTTCTGGCTTAGAAACTTGTTTTTGAGTGCTTCTGTTGGAAAGTAACAGCCTAAATGACAACGTGCTCTCAAAATGCTTCTCTCGGGCCGAAAAGCTCAAAAGTGACATTTTGCTGTTTTCTGACCAACTACTGATGAGACCTACATGAAACTGCCCTGGCAGTGTAGAATTCATCAAATCACACGTTTCTGGCTTGGAAACTTGTTTCTGAGTGCTTCTGTTGGAAAGTAACAGCCTAAATGACAACATGCTCTCAAAATGCTTCTCTCGGGCCGAAAAGCTCAAAAGTGACATTTTGCTGTTTTCTGACCAACTACTGATGAGACCTACATGAAACTGCCCTGGCAGTGTAGAATTCATCAAATCACACGTTTCTGGCTTGGAAACTTGTTTCTGAGTGCTTCTGTTGGAAAGTAACAGCCTAAATGACAACGTGCTCTCAAAATGCTTCTCTCGGGCCGAAAAGCTCAAAAGTGACATTTTGCTGTTTTCTGACCAACTACTGATGGGACCAACATGAAACTGCCCTGGCAGTGTAGAATTCATCAAATCACACGTTTCTGGCTTGGAAACTTGTTTCTGAGTGCTTCTGTTGGAAAGTAACAGCCTAAATGACAACATGCTCTCAAAATGCTTCTCTCGGGCCGAAAAGCTCAAAAGTGACATTTTGCTGTTTTCTGACCAACTACTGATGGGACCAACATGAAACTGCCCTGGCAGTGTAGAATTCATCAAATCACACGTTTCTGGCTTAGAAACTTGTTTTTGAGTGCTTCTGTTGGAAAGTAACAGCCTAAATGACAACATGCTCTCAAAATGCTTCTCTCGGGCCGAAAAGCTCAAAAGTGACATTTTGCTGTTTTCTGACCAACTACTGATGAGACCTACATGAAACTGCCCTGGCAGTGTAGAATTCATCAAATCACACGTTTCTGGCTTGGAAACTTGTTTCTGAGTGCTTCTGTTGGAAAGTAACAGCCTAAATGACAACACGCTCTCAAAATGCTTCTCTCGGGCCGAAAAGCTCAAAAGTGACATTTTGCTGTTTTCTGACCAACTACTGATGAGACCTACATGAAACTGCCCTGGCAGTGTAGAATTCATCAAATCACACGTTTCTGGCTTGGAAACTTGTTTCTGAGTGCTTCTGTTGGAAAGTAACAGCCTAAATGACAACATGCTCTCAAAATGCTTCTCTCGGGCCGAAAAGGTCAAAAGTGACATTTTGCTGTTTTCTGACCAACTACTGATGGGACCAACATGAAACTGCCCTGGCAGTGTAGAATTCATCAAATCACACGTTTCTGGCTTAGAAACTTGTTTTTGAGTGCTTCTGTTGGAAAGTAACAGCCTAAATGACAACATGCTCTCAAAATGCTTCTCTCGGGCCGAAAAGCTCAAAAGTGACATTTTGCTGTTTTCTGACCAACTACTGATGGGACCTACATGAAACTGCCCTGGCAGTGTAGAATTCATCAAATCACACGTTTCTGGCTTGGAAACTTGTTTCTGAGTGCTTCTGTTGGAAAGTAACAGCCTAAATGACAACACGCTCTCAAAATGCTTCTCTCGGGCCGAAAAGCTCAAAAGTGACATTTTGCTGTTTTCTGACCAACTACTGATGGGACCAACATGAAACTGCCCTGGCAGAGTAGAATTCATCAAATCACACGTTTCTGGCTTAGAAACTTGTTTTTGAGTGCTTCTGTTGGAAAGTAACAGCCTAAATGACAACATTCTCTCAAAATGCTTCTCTCGGGCCGAAAAGCTCAAAAGTGACATTTTGCTGTTTTCTGACCAACTACTGATGTCAACTACATGAAACTGCCCTGGCAGTGTAGAATTCATCAAATCACACGTTTCTGGCTTGGAAACTTGTTTCTGAGTGCTTCTGTTGGAAAGTAACAGCCTAAATGACAACATGCTCTCAAAATGCTTCTCTCGGGCCGAAAAGGTCAAAAGTGACATTTTGCTGTTTTCTGACCAACTACTGATGGGACCAACATGAAACTGCCCCGGCAGTGTAGAATTCATCAAATCACACGTTTCTGGCTTGGAAACTTGTTTCTGAGTGCTTCTGTTGGAAAGTAACAGCCTAAATGACAACACGCTCTCAAAATGCTTCTCTCGGGCCGAAAAGCTCAAAAGTGACATTTTGCTGTTTTCTGACCAACTACTGATGAGACCTACATGAAACTGCCCTGGCAGTGTAGAATTCATCAAATCACACGTTTCTGGCTTGGAAACTTGTTTCTGAGTGCTTCTGTTGGAAAGTAACAGCCTAAATGACAACATGCTCTCAAAATGCTTCTCTCGGGCCGAAAAGGTCAAAAGTGACATTTTGCTGTTTTCTGACCAACTACTGATGGGACCAACATGAAACTGCCCTGGCAGTGTAGAATTCATCAAATCACACGTTTCTGGCTTAGAAACTTGTTTTTGAGTGCTTCTGTTGGAAAGTAACAGCCTAAATGACAACATGCTCTCAAAATGCTTCTCTCGGGCCGAAAAGCTCAAAAGTGACATTTTGCTGTTTTCTGACCAACTACTGATGGGACCTACATGAAACTGCCCTGGCAGTGTAGAATTCATCAAATCACACGTTTCTGGCTTGGAAACTTGTTTCTGAGTGCTTCTGTTGGAAAGTAACAGCCTAAATGACAACACGCTCTCAAAATGCTTCTCTCGGGCCGAAAAGCTCAAAAGTGACATTTTGCTGTTTTCTGACCAACTACTGATGGGACCAACATGAAACTGCCCTGGCAGAGTAGAATTCATCAAATCACACGTTTCTGGCTTAGAAACTTGTTTTTGAGTGCTTCTGTTGGAAAGTAACAGCCTAAATGACAACATTCTCTCAAAATGCTTCTCTCGGGCCGAAAAGCTCAAAAGTGACATTTTGCTGTTTTCTGACCAACTACTGATGTCAACTACATGAAACTGCCCTGGCAGTGTAGAATTCATCAAATCACACGTTTCTGGCTTGGAAACTTGTTTCTGAGTGCTTCTGTTGGAAAGTAACAGCCTAAATGACAACATGCTCTCAAAATGCTTCTCTCGGGCCGAAAAGGTCAAAAGTGACATTTTGCTGTTTTCTGACCAACTACTGATGGGACCAACATGAAACTGCCCCGGCAGTGTAGAATTCATCAAATCACACGTTTCTGGCTTGGAAACTTGTTTCTGAGTGCTTCTGTTGGAAAGTAACAGCCTAAATGACAACACGCTCTCAAAATGCTTCTCTCGGGCCGAAAAGCTCAAAAGTGACATTTTGCTGTTTTCTGACCAACTACTGATGAGACCTACATGAAACTGCCCTGGCAGTGTAGAATTCATCAAATCACACGTTTCTGGCTTGGAAACTTGTTTCTGAGTGCTTCTGTTGGAAAGTAACAGCCTAAATGACAACATGCTCTCAAAATGCTTCTCTCGGGCCGAAAAGGTCAAAAGTGACATTTTGCTGTTTTCTGACCAACTACTGATGGGACCAACATGAAACTGCCCTGGCAGTGTAGAATTCATCAAATCACACGTTTCTGGCTTAGAAACTTGTTTTTGAGTGCTTCTGTTGGAAAGTAACAGCCTAAATGACAACATGCTCTCAAAATGCTTCTCTCGGGCCGAAAAGCTCAAAAGTGACATTTTGCTGTTTTCTGACCAACTACTGATGGGACCTACATGAAACTGCCCTGGCAGTGTAGAATTCATCAAATCACACGTTTCTGGCTTGGAAACTTGTTTCTGAGTGCTTCTGTTGGAAAGTAACAGCCTAAATGACAACACGCTCTCAAAATGCTTCTCTCGGGCCGAAAAGCTCAAAAGTGACATTTTGCTGTTTTCTGACCAACTACTGATGGGACCAACATGAAACTGCCCTGGCAGAGTAGAATTCATCAAATCACACGTTTCTGGCTTAGAAACTTGTTTTTGAGTGCTTCTGTTGGAAAGTAACAGCCTAAATGACAACATTCTCTCAAAATGCTTCTCTCGGGCCGAAAAGCTCAAAAGTGACATTTTGCTGTTTTCTGACCAACTACTGATGTCAACTACATGAAACTGCCCTGGCAGTGTAGAATTCATCAAATCACACGTTTCTGGCTTGGAAACTTGTTTCTGAGTGCTTCTGTTGGAAAGTAACAGCCTAAATGACAACATGCTCTCAAAATGCTTCTCTCGGGCCGAAAAGGTCAAAAGTGACATTTTGCTGTTTTCTGACCAACTACTGATGGGACCAACATGAAACTGCCCTGGCAGTGTAGAATTCATCAAATCACACGTTTCTGGCTTAGAAACTTGTTTTTGAGTGCTTCTGTTGGAAAGTAACAGCCTAAATGACAACATTCTCTCAAAATGCTTCTCTCGGGCCGAAAAGCTCAAAAGTGACATTTTGCTGTTTTCTGACCAACTACTGATGGGACCAACATGAAACTGCCCTGGCAGTGTAGAATTCATCAAATCACACGTTTCTGGCTTAGAAACTTGTTTTTGAGTGCTTCTGTTGGAAAGTAACAGCCTAAATGACAACGTGCTCTCAAAATGCTTCTCTCGGGCCGAAAAGCTCAAAAGTGACATTTTGCTGTTTTCTGACCAACTACTGATGAGACCTACATGAAACTGCCCTGGCAGTGTAGAATTCATCAAATCACACGTTTCTGGCTTGGAAACTTGTTTCTGAGTGCTTCTGTTGGAAAGTAACAGCCTAAATGACAACATGCTCTCAAAATGCTTCTCTCGGGCCGAAAAGGTCAAAAGTGACATTTTGCTGTTTTCTGACCAACTACTGATGGGACCAACATGAAACTGCCCTGGCAGTGTAGAATTCATCAAATCACACGTTTCTGGCTTAGAAACTTGTTTTTGAGTGCTTCTGTTGGAAAGTAACAGCCTAAATGACAACATGCTCTCAAAATGCTTCTCTCGGGCCGAAAAGCTCAAAAGTGACATTTTGCTGTTTTCTGACCAACTACTGATGGGACCTACATGAAACTGCCCTGGCAGTGTAGAATTCATCAAATCACACGTTTCTGGCTTGGAAACTTGTTTCTGAGTGCTTCTGTTGGAAAGTAACAGCCTAAATGACAACACGCTCTCAAAATGCTTCTCTCGGGCCGAAAAGCTCAAAAGTGACATTTTGCTGTTTTCTGACCAACTACTGATGAGACCTACATGAAACTGCCCTGGCAGTGTAGAATTCATCAAATCACACGTTTCTGGCTTGGAAACTTGTTTCTGAGTGCTTCTGTTGGAAAGTAACAGCCTAAATGACAACATGCTCTCAAAATGCTTCTCTCGGGCCGAAAAGGTCAAAAGTGACATTTTGCTGTTTTCTGACCAACTACTGATGGGACCAACATGAAACTGCCCTGGCAGTGTAGAATTCATCAAATCACACGTTTCTGGCTTAGAAACTTGTTTTTGAGTGCTTCTGTTGGAAAGTAACAGCCTAAATGACAACATGCTCTCAAAATGCTTCTCTCGGGCCGAAAAGCTCAAAAGTGACATTTTGCTGTTTTCTGACCAACTACTGATGAGACCTACATGAAACTGCCCTGGCAGTGTAGAATTCATCAAATCACACGTTTCTGGCTTGGAAACTTGTTTCTGAGTGCTTCTGTTGGAAAGTAACAGCCTAAATGACAACATGCTCTCAAAATGCTTCTCTCGGGCCGAAAAGGTCAAAAGTGACATTTTGCTGTTTTCTGACCAACTACTGATGGGACCAACATGAAACTGCCCTGGCAGTGTAGAATTCATCAAATCACACGTTTCTGGCTTAGAAACTTGTTTTTGAGTGCTTCTGTTGGAAAGTAACAGCCTAAATGACAACATGCTCTCAAAATGCTTCTCTCGGGCCGAAAAGCTCAAAAGTGACATTTTGCTGTTTTCTGACCAACTACTGATGAGACCTACATGAAACTGCCCTGGCAGTGTAGAATTCATCAAATCACACGTTTCTGGCTTGGAAACTTGTTTCTGAGTGCTTCTGTTGGAAAGTAACAGCCTAAATGACAACACGCTCTCAAAATGCTTCTCTCGGGCCGAAAAGCTCAAAAGTGACATTTTGCTGTTTTCTGACCAACTACTGATGAGACCTACATGAAACTGCCCTGGCAGTGTAGAATTCATCAAATCACACGTTTCTGGCTTGGAAACTTGTTTCTGAGTGCTTCTGTTGGAAAGTAACAGCCTAAATGACAACATGCTCTCAAAATGCTTCTCTCGGGCCGAAAAGGTCAAAAGTGACATTTTGCTGTTTTCTGACCAACTACTGATGGGACCAACATGAAACTGCCCTGGCAGTGTAGAATTCATCAAATCACACGTTTCTGGCTTAGAAACTTGTTTTTGAGTGCTTCTGTTGGAAAGTAACAGCCTAAATGACAACATGCTCTCAAAATGCTTCTCTCGGGCCGAAAAGCTCAAAAGTGACATTTTGCTGTTTTCTGACCAACTACTGATGGGACCTACATGAAACTGCCCTGGCAGTGTAGAATTCATCAAATCACACGTTTCTGGCTTGGAAACTTGTTTCTGAGTGCTTCTGTTGGAAAGTAACAGCCTAAATGACAACATGCTCTCAAAATGCTTCTCTCGGGCCGAAAAGCTCAAAAGTGACATTTTGCTGTTTTCTGACCAACTACTGATGGGACCTACATGAAACTGCCCTGGCAGTGTAGAATTCATCAAATCACACGTTTCTGGCTTGGAAACCTGTTTCTGAGTGCTTCTGTTGGAAAGTAACAGCCTAAATGACAACGTGCTCTCAAAATGCTTCTCTCGGGCCGAAAAGCTCAAAAGTGACATTTGGCTGTTTTCTGACCAACTACTGATGGGACCAACATGAAACTGCCCTGGCAGTGTAGAATTCATCAAATCACACGTTTCTGGCTTGGAAACTTGTTTCTGAGTGCTTCTGTTGGAAAGTAACAGATGAATTTGATGACAACATGCTCTCAAAATGCTTCTCTCGGGCCGAAAAGCTCAAAAGTGACATTTTGCTGTTTTCTGACCAACTACTGATGTCAGCTACATGAAACTGCCCTGGCAGTGTAGAATTCATAGAAATCACACGTTTCTGGCTTGGAAACTTGTTTCTGAGTGCTTCTGTTGGAAAGTAACAGCCTAAATGACAACACCCTCTCAAAATGCTTCTCTCGGGCCGAAATTGTCAAAAGTGACATTTTGCTGTTTTCTGACCAACTACTGATGGGACCAACATGAAACTGCCCTGGCAGTGTAGAATTCATCAAATCACACGTTTCTCGCTTAGAAACTTGTTTTTGAGTGCTTCTGTTGGAAAGTAACAGCCTAAATGACAACATGCTCTCAAAATGCTTCTCTCGGGCCGAAAAGCTCAAAAGTGACATTTTGCTGTTTTCTGACCAACTACTGATGGGACCAACATGAAACTGCCCTGGCAGTGTAGAATTCATCAAATCACACGTTTTTGGCTTGGAAACTTGTTTCTGAGTGCTTCTGTTGGAAAGTAACAGCCTAAATGACAACGTGCTCTCAAAATGCTTCTCTCGGGCCGAAAAGCTCAAAAGTGACATTTGGCTGTTTTCTGACCAACTACTGATGGGACCAACATGAAACTGCCCTGGCAGTGTAGAATTCATCAAATCACACGTTTCTGGCTTGGAAACTTGTTTCTGAGTGCTTCTGTTGGAAAGTAACAGCCTAAATGACAACGTGCTCTCAAAATGCTTCTCTCGGGCCGAAAAGCTCAAAAGTGACATTTTGCTGTTTTCTGACCAACTACTGATGTCAGCTACATGAAACTGCCCTGGCAGTGTAGAATTCATAGAAATCACACGTTTCTGGCTTGGAAACTTGTTTCTGAGTGCTTCTGTTGGAAAGTAACAGCCTAAATGACAACACCCTCTCAAAATGCTTCTCTCGGGCTGAAATTGTCAAAAGTGACATTTTGCTGTTTTCTGACCAACTACTGATGGGACCAACATGAAACTGCCCTGGCAGTGTAGAATTCATCAAATCACACGTTTCTGGCTTAGAAACTTGTTTTTGAGTGCTTCTGTTGGAAAGTAACAGCCTAAATGACAACATGCTCTCAAAATGCTTCTCTCGGGCCGAAAAGCTCAAAAGTGACATTTTGCTGTTTTCTGACCAACTACTGATGGGACCAACATGAAACTGCCCTGGCAGTGTAGAATTCATCAAATCACACGTTTCTGGCTTGGAAACTTGTTTCTGAGTGCTTCTGTTGGAAAGTAACAGCCTAAATGACAACGTGCTCTCAAAATGCTTCTCTCGGGCCGAAAAGCTCAAAAGTGACATTTTGCTGTTTTCTGACCAACTACTGATGGGACCAACATGAAACTGCCCTGGCAGTGTAGAATTCATCAAATCACACGTTTCTGGCTTGGAAACTTGTTTCTGAGTGCTTCTGTTGGAAAGTAACAGCCTAAATGACAACATGCTCTCAAAATGCTTCTCTCGGGCCGAAAAGCTCAAAAGTGACATTTTGCTGTTTTCTGACCAACTACTGATGGGACCAACATGAAACTGCCCTGGCAGTGTAGAATTCATCAAATCACACGTTTCTGGCTTAGAAACTTGTTTTTGAGTGCTTCTGTTGGAAAGTAACAGCCTAAATGACAACATGCTCTCAAAATGCTTCTCTCGGGCCGAAAAGCTCAAAAGTGACATTTTGCTGTTTTCTGACCAACTACTGATGAGACCTACATGAAACTGCCCTGGCAGTGTAGAATTCATCAAATCACACGTTTCTGGCTTGGAAACTTGTTTCTGAGTGCTTCTGTTGGAAAGTAACAGCCTAAATGACAACACGCTCTCAAAATGCTTCTCTCGGGCCGAAAAGCTCAAAAGTGACATTTTGCTGTTTTCTGACCAACTACTGATGAGACCTACATGAAACTGCCCTGGCAGTGTAGAATTCATCAAATCACACGTTTCTGGCTTGGAAACTTGTTTCTGAGTGCTTCTGTTGGAAAGTAACAGCCTAAATGACAACATGCTCTCAAAATGCTTCTCTCGGGCCGAAAAGCTCAAAAGTGACATTTTGCTGTTTTCTGACCAACTACTGATGGGACCAACATGAAACTGCCCTGGCAGTGTAGAATTCATCAAATCACACGTTTCTGGCTTGGAAACCTGTTTCTGAGTGCTTCTGTTGGAAAGTAACAGCCTAAATGACAACGTGCTCTCAAAATGCTTCTCTCGGGCCGAAAAGCTCAAAAGTGACATTTTGCTGTTTTCTGACCAACTACTGATGAGACCTACATGAAACTGCCCTGGCAGTGTAGAATTCATCAAATCACACGTTTCTGGCTTGGAAACTTGTTTCTGAGTGCTTCTGTTGGAAAGTAACAGCCTAAATGACAACACGCTCTCAAAATGCTTCTCTCGGGCCGAAAAGCTCAAAAGTGACATTTTGCTGTTTTCTGACCAACTACTGATGAGACCTACATGAAACTGCCCTGGCAGTGTAGAATTCATCAAATCACACGTTTCTGGCTTGGAAACTTGTTTCTGAGTGCTTCTGTTGGAAAGTAACAGCCTAAATGACAACATGCTCTCAAAATGCTTCTCTCGGGCCGAAAAGCTCAAAAGTGACATTTTGCTGTTTTCTGACCAACTACTGATGAGACCTACATGAAACTGCCCTGGCAGTGTAGAATTCATCAAATCACACGTTTCTGGCTTGGAAACTTGTTTCTGAGTGCTTCTGTTGGAAAGTAACAGCCTAAATGACAACATGCTCTCAAAATGCTTCTCTCGGGCCGAAAAGGTCAAAAGTGACATTTTGCTGTTTTCTGACCAACTACTGATGGGACCAACATGAAACTGCCCTGGCAGAGTAGAATTCATCAAATCACACGTTTCTGGCTTAGAAACTTGTTTTTGAGTGCTTCTGTTGGAAAGTAACAGCCTAAATGACAACATTCTCTCAAAATGCTTCTCTCGGGCCGAAAAGGTCAAAAGTGACATTTTGCTGTTTTCTGACCAACTACTGATGAGACCTACATGAAACTGCCCTGGCAGTGTAGAATTCATCAAATCACACGTTTCTGGCTTGGAAACTTGTTTCTGAGTGCTTCTGTTGGAAAGTAACAGCCTAAATGACAACATGCTCTCAAAATGCTTCTCTCGGGCCGAAAAGGTCAAAAGTGACATTTTGCTGTTTTCTGACCAACTACTGATGGGACCAACATGAAACTGCCCTGGCAGTGTAGAATTCATCAAATCACACGTTTCTGGCTTAGAAACTTGTTTTTGAGTGCTTCTGTTGGAAAGTAACAGCCTAAATGACAACATGCTCTCAAAATGCTTCTCTCGGGCCGAAAAGCTCAAAAGTGACATTTTGCTGTTTTCTGACCAACTACTGATGGGACCTACATGAAACTGCCCTGGCAGTGTAGAATTCATCAAATCACACGTTTCTGGCTTGGAAACTTGTTTCTGAGTGCTTCTGTTGGAAAGTAACAGCCTAAATGACAACATGCTCTCAAAATGCTTCTCTCGGGCCGAAAAGCTCAAAAGTGACATTTGGCTGTTTTCTGACCAACTACTGATGGGACCAACATGAAACTGCCCTGGCAGTGTAGAATTCATCAAATCACACGTTTCTGGCTTGGAAACTTGTTTCTGAGTGCTTCTGTTGGAAAGTAACAGCCTAAATGACAACATGCTCTCAAAATGCTTCTCTCGGGCCGAAAAGGTCAAAAGTGACATTTTGCTGTTTTCTGACCAACTACTGATGTCAGCTACATGAAACTGCCCTGGCAGTGTAGAATTCATAGAAATCACACGTTTCTGGCTTGGAAACTTGTTTCTGAGTGCTTCTGTTGGAAAGTAACAGCCTAAATGACAACACCCTCTCAAAATGCTTCTCTCGGGCCGAAATTGTCAAAAGTGACATTTTGCTGTTTTCTGACCAACTACTGATGGGACCAACATGAAACTGCCCTGGCAGTGTAGAATTCATCAAATCACACGTTTCTGGCTTAGAAACTTGTTTTTGAGTGCTTCTGTTGGAAAGTAACAGCCTAAATGACAACATGCTCTCAAAATGCTTCTCTCGGGCCGAAAAGCTCAAAAGTGACATTTTGCTGTTTTCTGACCAACTACTGATGGGACCAACATGAAACTGCCCTGGCAGTGTAGAATTCATCAAATCACACGTTTCTGGCTTGGAAACTTGTTTCTGAGTGCTTCTGTTGGAAAGTAACAGCCTAAATGACAACGTGCTCTCAAAATGCTTCTCTCGGGCCGAAAAGCTCAAAAGTGACATTTTGCTGTTTTCTGACCAACTACTGATGGGACCAACATGAAACTGCCCTGGCAGTGTAGAATTCATCAAATCACACGTTTCTGGCTTGGAAACTTGTTTCTGAGTGCTTCTGTTGGAAAGTAACAGCCTAAATGACAACATGCTCTCAAAATGCTTCTCTCGGGCCGAAAAGCTCAAAAGTGACATTTTGCTGTTTTCTGACCAACTACTGATGGGACCAACATGAAACTGCCCTGGCAGTGTAGAATTCATCAAATCACACGTTTCTGGCTTAGAAACTTGTTTTTGAGTGCTTCTGTTGGAAAGTAACAGCCTAAATGACAACATGCTCTCAAAATGCTTCTCTCGGGCCGAAAAGCTCAAAAGTGACATTTTGCTGTTTTCTGACCAACTACTGATGAGACCTACATGAAACTGCCCTGGCAGTGTAGAATTCATCAAATCACACGTTTCTGGCTTGGAAACTTGTTTCTGAGTGCTTCTGTTGGAAAGTAACAGCCTAAATGACAACACGCTCTCAAAATGCTTCTCTCGGGCCGAAAAGCTCAAAAGTGACATTTTGCTGTTTTCTGACCAACTACTGATGAGACCTACATGAAACTGCCCTGGCAGTGTAGAATTCATCAAATCACACGTTTCTGGCTTGGAAACTTGTTTCTGAGTGCTTCTGTTGGAAAGTAACAGCCTAAATGACAACATGCTCTCAAAATGCTTCTCTCGGGCCGAAAAGGTCAAAAGTGACATTTTGCTGTTTTCTGACCAACTACTGATGGGACCAACATGAAACTGCCCTGGCAGTGTAGAATTCATCAAATCACACGTTTCTGGCTTAGAAACTTGTTTTTGAGTGCTTCTGTTGGAAAGTAACAGCCTAAATGACAACATGCTCTCAAAATGCTTCTCTCGGGCCGAAAAGCTCAAAAGTGACATTTTGCTGTTTTCTGACCAACTACTGATGGGACCTACATGAAACTGCCCTGGCAGTGTAGAATTCATCAAATCACACGTTTCTGGCTTGGAAACTTGTTTCTGAGTGCTTCTGTTGGAAAGTAACAGCCTAAATGACAACACGCTCTCAAAATGCTTCTCTCGGGCCGAAAAGCTCAAAAGTGACATTTTGCTGTTTTCTGACCAACTACTGATGAGACCTACATGAAACTGCCCTGGCAGTGTAGAATTCATCAAATCACACGTTTCTGGCTTGGAAACTTGTTTCTGAGTGCTTCTGTTGGAAAGTAACAGCCTAAATGACAACATGCTCTCAAAATGCTTCTCTCGGGCCGAAAAGGTCAAAAGTGACATTTTGCTGTTTTCTGACCAACTACTGATGGGACCAACATGAAACTGCCCTGGCAGAGTAGAATTCATCAAATCACACGTTTCTGGCTTAGAAACTTGTTTTTGAGTGCTTCTGTTGGAAAGTAACAGCCTAAATGACAACATTCTCTCAAAATGCTTCTCTCGGGCCGAAAAGGTCAAAAGTGACATTTTGCTGTTTTCTGACCAACTACTGATGAGACCTACATGAAACTGCCCTGGCAGTGTAGAATTCATCAAATCACACGTTTCTGGCTTGGAAACTTGTTTCTGAGTGCTTCTGTTGGAAAGTAACAGCCTAAATGACAACATGCTCTCAAAATGCTTCTCTCGGGCCGAAAAGGTCAAAAGTGACATTTTGCTGTTTTCTGACCAACTACTGATGGGACCAACATGAAACTGCCCTGGCAGTGTAGAATTCATCAAATCACACGTTTCTGGCTTAGAAACTTGTTTTTGAGTGCTTCTGTTGGAAAGTAACAGCCTAAATGACAACATGCTCTCAAAATGCTTCTCTCGGGCCGAAAAGCTCAAAAGTGACATTTTGCTGTTTTCTGACCAACTACTGATGGGACCTACATGAAACTGCCCTGGCAGTGTAGAATTCATCAAATCACACGTTTCTGGCTTGGAAACTTGTTTCTGAGTGCTTCTGTTGGAAAGTAACAGCCTAAATGACAACACGCTCTCAAAATGCTTCTCTCGGGCCGAAAAGCTCAAAAGTGACATTTTGCTGTTTTCTGACCAACTACTGATGAGACCTACATGAAACTGCCCTGGCAGTGTAGAATTCATCAAATCACACGTTTCTGGCTTGGAAACTTGTTTCTGAGTGCTTCTGTTGGAAAGTAACAGCCTAAATGACAACATGCTCTCAAAATGCTTCTCTCGGGCCGAAAAGGTCAAAAGTGACATTTTGCTGTTTTCTGACCAACTACTGATGGGACCAACATGAAACTGCCCTGGCAGAGTAGAATTCATCAAATCACACGTTTCTGGCTTAGAAACTTGTTTTTGAGTGCTTCTGTTGGAAAGTAACAGCCTAAATGACAACATTCTCTCAAAATGCTTCTCTCGGGCCGAAAAGGTCAAAAGTGACATTTTGCTGTTTTCTGACCAACTACTGATGAGACCTACATGAAACTGCCCTGGCAGTGTAGAATTCATCAAATCACACGTTTCTGGCTTGGAAACTTGTTTCTGAGTGCTTCTGTTGGAAAGTAACAGCCTAAATGACAACATGCTCTCAAAATGCTTCTCTCGGGCCGAAATTGTCAAAAGTGACATTTTGCTGTTTTCTGACCAACTACTGATGGGACCAACATGAAACTGCCCTGGCAGTGTAGAATTCATCAAATCACACGTTTCTGGCTTGGAAACTTGTTTCTGAGTGCTTCTGTTGGAAAGTAACAGCCTAAATGACAACACCCTCTCAAAATGCTTCTCTCGGGCCGAAATTGTCAAAAGTGACATTTTGCTGTTTTCTGACCAACTACTGATGGGACCAACATGAAACTGCCCTGGCAGTGTAGAATTCATCAAATCACACGTTTCTGGCTTAGAAACTTGTTTTTGAGTGCTTCTGTTGGAAAGTAACAGCCTAAATGACAACATGCTCTCAAAATGCTTCTCTCGGGCCGAAAAGCTCAAAAGTGACATTTTGCTGTTTTCTGACCAACTACTGATGGGACCAACATGAAACTGCCCTGGCAGTGTAGAATTCATCAAATCACACGTTTCTGGCTTGGAAACTTGTTTCTGAGTGCTTCTGTTGGAAAGTAACAGCCTAAATGACAACGTGCTCTCAAAATGCTTCTCTCGGGCCGAAAAGCTCAAAAGTGACATTTTGCTGTTTTCTGACCAACTACTGATGGGACCAACATGAAACTGCCCTGGCAGTGTAGAATTCATCAAATCACACGTTTCTGGCTTGGAAACTTGTTTCTGAGTGCTTCTGTTGGAAAGTAACAGCCTAAATGACAACATGCTCTCAAAATGCTTCTCTCGGGCCGAAAAGCTCAAAAGTGACATTTTGCTCTTTTCTGACCAACTACTGATGGGACCAACATGAAACTGCCCTGGCAGTGTAGAATTCATCAAATCACACGTTTCTGGCTTAGAAACTTGTTTTTGAGTGCTTCTGTTGGAAAGTAACAGCCTAAATGACAACATGCTCTCAAAATGCTTCTCTCGGGCCGAAAAGCTCAAAAGTGACATTTTGCTGTTTTCTGACCAACTACTGATGAGACCTACATGAAACTGCCCTGGCAATGTAGAATTCATAGAAATCACACGTTTCTGGCTTAGAAACTTGTTTCTGAGTGCTTCTGTTGGAAAGTAACAGCCTAAATGACAACACCCTCTCAAAATGCTTCTCTCGGGCCGAAATTGTCAAAAGTGACATTTTGCTGTTTTCTGACCAACTACTGATGGGACCAACATGAAACTGCCCTGGCAGTGTAGAATTCATCAAATCACACGTTTCTGGCTTAGAAACTTGTTTTTGAGTGCTTCTGTTGGAAAGTAACAGCCTAAATGACAACATGCTCTCAAAATGCTTCTCTCGGGCCGAAAAGCTCAAAAGTGACATTTTGCTGTTTTCTGACCAACTACTGATGGGACCAACATGAAACTGCCCTGGCAGTGTAGAATTCATCAAATCACACGTTTCTGGCTTGGAAACTTGTTTCTGAGTGCTTCTGTTGGAAAGTAACAGCCTAAATGACAACATGCTCTCAAAATGCTTCTCTCGGGCCGAAAAGCTCAAAAGTGACATTTTGCTGTTTTCTGACCAACTACTGATGTCAGCTACATGAAACTGCCCTGGCAGTGTAGAAATCATAGAAATCACACGTTTCTGGCTTGGAAACTTGTTTCTGAGTGCTTCTGTTGGAAAGTAACAGCCTAAATGACAACACCCTCTCAAAATGCTTCTCTCGGGCCGAAATTGTCAAAAGTGACATTTTGCTGTTTTCTGACCAACTACTGATGGGACCAACATGAAACTGCCCTGGCAGTGTAGAATTCATCAAATCACACGTTTCTGGCTTAGAAACTTGTTTTTGAGTGCTTCTGTTGGAAAGTAACAGCCTAAATGACAACATGCTCTCAAAATGCTTCTCTCGGGCCGAAAAGCTCAAAAGTGACATTTTGCTGTTTTCTGACCAACTACTGATGGGACCAACATGAAACTGCCCTGGCAGTGTAGAATTCATCAAATCACACGTTTCTGGCTTGGAAACTTGTTTCTGAGTGCTTCTGTTGGAAAGTAACAGCCTAAATGACAACATGCTCTCAAAATGCTTCTCTCGGGCCGAAAAGGTCAAAAGTGACATTTTGCTGTTTTCTGACCAACTACTGATGGGACCAACATGAAACTGCCCTGGCAGTGTAGAATTCATCAAATCACACGTTTCTGGCTTAGAAACTTGTTTTTGAGTGCTTCTGTTGGAAAGTAACAGCCTAAATGACAACATGCTCTCAAAATGCTTCTCTCGGGCCGAAAAGCTCAAAAGTGACATTTTGCTGTTTTCTGACCAACTACTGATGGGACCTACATGAAACTGCCCTGGCAGTGTAGAATTCATCAAATCACACGTTTCTGGCTTGGAAACTTGTTTCTGAGTGCTTCTGTTGGAAAGTAACAGCCTAAATGACAACACGCTCTCAAAATGCTTCTCTCGGGCCGAAAAGCTCAAAAGTGACATTTTGCTGTTTTCTGACCAACTACTGATGAGACCTACATGAAACTGCCCTGGCAGTGTAGAATTCATCAAATCACACGTTTCTGGCTTGGAAACTTGTTTCTGAGTGCTTCTGTTGGAAAGTAACAGCCTAAATGACAACATGCTCTCAAAATGCTTCTCTCGGGCCGAAAAGGTCAAAAGTGACATTTTGCTGTTTTCTGACCAACTACTGATGGGACCAACATGAAACTGCCCTGGCAGAGTAGAATTCATCAAATCACACGTTTCTGGCTTAGAAACTTGTTTTTGAGTGCTTCTGTTGGAAAGTAACAGCCTAAATGACAACATTCTCTCAAAATGCTTCTCTCGGGCCGAAAAGGTCAAAAGTGACATTTTGCTGTTTTCTGACCAATTACTGATGAGACCTACATGAAACTGCCCTGGCAGTGTAGAATTCATCAAATCACACGTTTCTGGCTTGGAAACTTGTTTCTGAGTGCTTCTGTTGGAAAGTAACAGCCTAAATGACAACATGCTCTCAAAATGCTTCTCTCGGGCCGAAATTGTCAAAAGTGACATTTTGCTGTTTTCTGACCAACTACTGATGGGACCAACATGAAACTGCCCTGGCAGTGTAGAATTCATCAAATCACACGTTTCTGGCTTGGAAACTTGTTTCTGAGTGCTTCTGTTGGAAAGTAACAGCCTAAATGACAACACCCTCTCAAAATGCTTCTCTCGGGCCGAAAAGGTCAAAAGTGACATTTTGCTGTTTTCTGACCAACTACTGATGGGACCAACATGAAACTGCCCTGGCAGTGTAGAATTCATCAAATCACACGTTTCTGGCTTAGAAACTTGTTTTTGAGTGCTTCTGTTGGAAAGTAACAGCCTAAATGACAACATGCTCTCAAAATGCTTCTCTCGGGCCGAAAAGCTCAAAAGTGACATTTTGCTGTTTTCTGACCAACTACTGATGGGACCAACATGAAACTGCCCTGGCAGTGTAGAATTCATCAAATCACACGTTTCTGGCTTGGAAACTTGTTTCTGAGTGCTTCTGTTGGAAAGTAACAGCCTAAATGACAACGTGCTCTCAAAATGCTTCTCTCGGGCCGAAAAGCTCAAAAGTGACATTTTGCTGTTTTCTGACCAACTACTGATGGGACCAACATGAAACTGCCCTGGCAGTGTAGAATTCATCAAATCACACGTTTCTGGCTTGGAAACTTGTTTCTGAGTGCTTCTGTTGGAAAGTAACAGCCTAAATGACAACATGCTCTCAAAATGCTTCTCTCGGGCCGAAAAGCTCAAAAGTGACATTTTGCTGTTTTCTGACCAACTACTGATGGGACCAACATGAAACTGCCCTGGCAGTGTAGAATTCATCAAATCACACGTTTCTGGCTTAGAAACTTGTTTTTGAGTGCTTCTGTTGGAAAGTAACAGCCTAAATGACAACATGCTCTCAAAATGCTTCTCTCGGGCCGAAAAGCTCAAAAGTGACATTTTGCTGTTTTCTGACCAACTACTGATGAGACCTACATGAAACTGCCCTGGCAGTGTAGAATTCATCAAATCACACGTTTCTGGCTTGGAAACTTGTTTCTGAGTGCTTCTGTTGGAAAGTAACAGCCTAAATGACAACACGCTCTCAAAATGCTTCTCTCGGGCCGAAAAGCTCAAAAGTGACATTTTGCTGTTTTCTGACCAACTACTGATGAGACCTACATGAAACTGCCCTGGCAGTGTAGAATTCATCAAATCACACGTTTCTGGCTTGGAAACTTGTTTCTGAGTGCTTCTGTTGGAAAGTAACAGCCTAAATGACAACATGCTCTCAAAATGCTTCTCTCGGGCCGAAAAGGTCAAAAGTGACATTTTGCTGTTTTCTGACCAACTACTGATGGGACCAACATGAAACTGCCCTGGCAGTGTAGAATTCATCAAATCACACGTTTCTGGCTTAGAAACTTGTTTTTGAGTGCTTCTGTTGGAAAGTAACAGCCTAAATGACAACATGCTCTCAAAATGCTTCTCTCGGGCCGAAAAGCTCAAAAGTGACATTTTGCTGTTTTCTGACCAACTACTGATGGGACCTACATGAAACTGCCCTGGCAGTGTAGAATTCATCAAATCACACGTTTCTGGCTTGGAAACTTGTTTCTGAGTGCTTCTGTTGGAAAGTAACAGCCTAAATGACAACACGCTCTCAAAATGCTTCTCTCGGGCCGAAAAGCTCAAAAGTGACATTTTGCTGTTTTCTGACCAACTACTGATGAGACCTACATGAAACTGCCCTGGCAGTGTAGAATTCATCAAATCACACGTTTCTGGCTTGGAAACTTGTTTCTGAGTGCTTCTGTTGGAAAGTAACAGCCTAAATGACAACATGCTCTCAAAATGCTTCTCTCGGGCCGAAAAGGTCAAAAGTGACATTTTGCTGTTTTCTGACCAACTACTGATGGGACCAACATGAAACTGCCCTGGCAGAGTAGAATTCATCAAATCACACGTTTCTGGCTTAGAAACTTGTTTTTGAGTGCTTCTGTTGGAAAGTAACAGCCTAAATGACAACATTCTCTCAAAATGCTTCTCTCGGGCCGAAAAGGTCAAAAGTGACATTTTGCTGTTTTCTGACCAACTACTGATGAGACCTACATGAAACTGCCCTGGCAGTGTAGAATTCATCAAATCACACGTTTCTGGCTTGGAAACTTGTTTCTGAGTGCTTCTGTTGGAAAGTAACAGCCTAAATGACAACATGCTCTCAAAATGCTTCTCTCGGGCCGAAAAGGTCAAAAGTGACATTTTGCTGTTTTCTGACCAACTACTGATGGGACCAACATGAAACTGCCCTGGCAGTGTAGAATTCATCAAATCACACGTTTCTGGCTTAGAAACTTGTTTTTGAGTGCTTCTGTTGGAAAGTAACAGCCTAAATGACAACATGCTCTCAAAATGCTTCTCTCGGGCCGAAAAGCTCAAAAGTGACATTTTGCTGTTTTCTGACCAACTACTGATGGGACCTACATGAAACTGCCCTGGCAGTGTAGAATTCATCAAATCACACGTTTCTGGCTTGGAAACTTGTTTCTGAGTGCTTCTGTTGGAAAGTAACAGCCTAAATGACAACACGCTCTCAAAATGCTTCTCTCGGGCCGAAAAGCTCAAAAGTGACATTTTGCTGTTTTCTGACCAACTACTGATGGGACCTACATGAAACTGCCCAGGCAGTGTAGAATTCATCAAATCACACGTTTCGGGCTTGGAAACTTGTTTCTGAGTGCTTCTGTTGAAAAGTAACAGCCTAAATTACAACATGCTCTCAAAATGCTTCTCTCGGGCCGAAAAGGTCAAAAGTGACATTTGGCTGTTTTCTGACCAACTACTGATGGGACCTACATGAAACTGCCCTGGCAGTGTAGAATTCATCAAATCACACGTTTGTGGCTTGAAAACTTGTTTCTGAGTGCTTCTGTTGGAAAGTAACAGCCTAAATGACAACATGCTCTCAAAATGCTTCTCTCGGGCCGAAAAGGTCAAAATTGACATTTTGCTGTTTTCTGACCAACTACTGATGGGACCTACATGAAACTGCCCAGGCAGTGTAGAATTCATCAAATCACACGTTTGTGGCTTGAAAACTTGTTTCTGAGTGCTTCTGTTGGAAAGTAACAGCCTAAATGACAACATGCTCTCAAAATGCTTCTCTCGGGGCCGAAAAGGTCAAAATTGACATTTTGCTGTTTTCTGACCAACTACTGATGGGACCTACATGAAACTGCCCAGGCAGTGTAGAATTCATCAAATCACACGTTTGTGGCTTGGAAACTTGTTTCTGAGTGCTTCTGTTGAAAAGTAACAGCCTAAATTACAACATGCTCTCAAAATGCTTCTCTCGGGCCGAAAAGGTCAAAAGTGACATTTGGCTGTTTTCTGACCAACTACTGATGGGACCTACATGAAACTGCCCTGGCAGTGTAGAATTCATCAAATCACACGTTTGTGGCTTGAAAACTTGTTTCTGAGTGCTTCTGTTGGAAAGTAACAGCCTAAATGACAACATGCTCTCAAAATGCTTCTCTCGGGCCGAAAAGGTCAAAATTGACATTTTGCTGTTTTCTGACCAACTACTGATGGGACCTACATGAAACTGCCCAGGCAGTGTAGAATTCATCAAATCACACGTTTGTGGCTTGAAAACTTGTTTCTGAGTGCTTCTGTTGGAAAGTAACAGCCTAAATGACAACATGCTCTCAAAATGCTTCTCTCGGGGCCGAAAAGGTCAAAATTGACATTTTGCTGTTTTCTGACCAACTACTGATGGGACCTACATGAAACTGCCCAGGCAGTGTAGAATTCATCAAATCACACGTTTGTGGCTTGAAAACTTGTTTCTGAGTGCTTCTGTTGGAAAGTAACAGCCTAAATGACAACATGCTCTCAAAATGCTTCTCTCGGGCCGAAAAGCTCAAAAGTGACATTTTGCTGTTTTCTGACCAACTACTGATGGGACCTACATGAAACTGCCCTGGCAGTGTAGAATTCATCAAATCACACGTTTCTGGCTTGGAAACTTGTTTCTGAGTGCTTTTGTTGGAAAGTAACAGCCTAAATGACAACACGCTCTCAAAATGCTTCTCTCGGGCCGAAAAGCTCAAAAGTGAGATTTTGCTGTTTTCTGACCAACTACTGATGAGACCTACATGAAACTGCCCTGGCAGTGTAGAATTCATCAAATCACACGTTTCTGGCTTGGAAACTTGTTTCTGAGTGCTTCTGTTGGAAAGTAACAGCCTAAATGACAACATGCTCTCAAAATGCTTCTCTCGGGCCGAAAAGCTCAAAAGTGACATTTTGCTGTTTTCTGACCAACTACTGATGGGACCTACATGAAACTGCCCTGGCAGTGTAGAATTCATCAAATCACACGTTTCTGGCTTGGAAACTTGTTTCTGAGTGCTTTTGTTGGAAAGTAACAGCCTAAATGACAACACGCTCTCAAAATGCTTCTCTCGGGCCGAAAAGCTCAAAAGTGACATTTTGCTGTTTTCTGACCAACTACTGATGGGACCTACATGAATCTGCCCTGGCAGTGTAGAATTCATCAAAACACACGTTTCTGGCTTGGAAACTTGTTTCTGAGTGCTTTTGTTGGAAAGTAACAGCCTAAATGACAACACGCTCTCAAAATGCTTCTCTCGGGCCGAAAATGTCGAAAGTGAGATTTTGCTGTTTTCTGACCAACTACTGATGAGACCTACATGAAACTGCCCTGGCAGTGTAGAATTCATCAAATCACACGTTTCTGGCTTGGAAACTTGTTTCTGAGTGCTTTTGTTGGAAAGTAACAGCCTAAATGACAACATGCTCTCAAAATGCTTCTCTCGGGCCGAAAAGGTCAAAAGTGACATTTTGCTGTTTTCTGACCAACTACTGATGAGACCTACATGAAACTGACCTGGCAGTGTAGAATTCATCAAATCACACGTTTCTGGCTTGGAAACTTGTTTCTGAGTGCTTCTGTTGGAAAGTAACAGCCTAAATGACAACATGCTCTCAAAATGCTTCTCTCTGGCCGAAAAGCTCAAAAGTGACATTTTGCTGTTTTCTGACCAACTACTGATGGGACCTACATGAAACTGCCCTGGCAGTGTAGAATTCATCAAATCACACGTTTCTGGCTTGGAAACTTGTTTCTGAGTGCTTTTGTTGGAAAGTAACAGCCTAAATGACAACACGCTCTCAAAATGCTTCTCTCGGGCCGAAAAGGTCAAAGTGAGATTTTGCTGTTTTCTGACCAACTACTGATGAGACCTACATGAAACTGCCCTGGCAGTGTAGAATTCATCAAATCACACGTTTCTGGCTTGGAAACTTGTTTCTGAGTGCTTCTGTTGGAAAGTAACAGCCTAAATGACAACATGCTCTCAAAATGCTTCTCTCGGGCCGAAATTGTCAAAAGTGACATTTTGCTGTTTTCTGACCAACTACTGATGAGACCTACATGAAACTGCCCTGGCAGTGTAGAATTCATCAAATCACACGTTTCTGGCTTGGAAACTTGTTTCTGAGTGCTTCTGTTGGAAAGCAACAGGCTAAATGACAACATGCTCTCAAAATGCTTCTCTCGGGCCGAAAAGCTCAAAAGTGACATTTGGCTGTTTTCTGACCAACTACTGATGTCAACTACATGAAACTGCCCTGGCAGTGTAGAATTCATCAAATCACACGTTTCTGGCTTAGAAACTTGTTTTTGAGTGCTTCTGTTGGAAAGTAACAGCCTAAATGACAACATTCTCTCAAAATGCTTCTCTCGGGCCGAAAAGCTCAAAAGTGACATTTTGCTGTTTTCTGACCAACTACTGATGTCAACTACATGAAACTGCCCTGGCAGTGTAGAATTCATCAAATCACACGTTTCTGGCTTGGAAACTTGTTTCTGAGTGCTTCTGTTGGAAAGTAACAGCCTAAATGACAACATGCTCTCAAAATGCTTCTCCCGGGCCGAAAAGCTCAAAAGTGACATTTGGCTGTTTTCTGACCAACTACTGATGGGACCTACATGAAACTGCCCTGGCAGTGTAGAATTCATCAAATCACACGTTTCTGGCTTGGAAACTTGTTTCTGAGTGCTTCTGTTGGAAAGTAACAGCCTAAATGACAACACGCTCTCAAAATGCTTCTCTCGGGCCGAAAAGGTCAAAAGTCACATTTTGCTGTTTTCTGACCAACTACTGATGAGACCTACATGAAACTGCCCTGGCAGTGTAGAATTCATCAAATCACACGTTTCTGGCTTGGAAACTTGTTTTTGAGTGCTTCTGTTGGAAAGTAACAGCCTAAATGACAACATGCTCTCAAAATGCTTCTCTCGGGCCGAAAAGCTCAAAAGTGACATTTTGCTGTTTTCTGAATAACTACTGATGGGACCAACATGAAACTGCCAGGGCAGTGTAGAATTCATCAAAACACACGTTTCTGGCTTGGAAACTTGTTTCTGAGTGCTTCTGTTGGAAAGTAACAGCCTAAATGACAACACGCTCTCAAAATGCTTCTCTCGGGCCGAAAAGGTCAAAAGTGACATTTTGCTGTTTTCTGACCAACTACTGATGAGACCTACATGAAACTGCCCTGGCAGTGTAGAATTCATCAAATCACACGTTTCTGGCTTGGAAACTTGTTTCTGAGTGCTTCTGTTGGAAAGTAACAGCCTAAATGACAACATGCTCTCAAAATGCTTCTCTCGGGCCGAAAAGCTCAAAAGTGACATTTTGCTGTTTTCTGACCAACTACTGATGTCAACTACATGAAACTGCCCTGGCAGTGTAGAATTCATCAAATCACACGTTTCTGGCTTGGAAACTTGTTTCTGAGTGCTTCTGTTGGAAAGTAACAGCCTAAATGACAACGTGCTCTCAAAATGCTTCTCTCGGGCCGAAAAGCTCAAAAGTGACATTTTGCTGTTTTCTGACCAACTACTGATGGGACCTACATGAAACTGCCCAGGCAGTGTAGAATTCATCAAATCACACGTTTCGGACTTGGAAACTTGTTTCTGAGTGCTTCTGTTGGAAAGTAACAGCCTAAATTACAACATGCTCTCAAAATGCTTCTCTCGGGCCGAAAAGGTCAAAAGTGACATTTGGCTGTTTTCTGACCAACTACTGATGGGACCTACAGGAAACTGCCCAGGCAGTGTAGAATTCATCAAATCACACGTTTCGGACTTGGAAATCTGTTTCTGAGTGCTTCTGTTGGAAAGTAACAGCCTAAATGACAACATGCTCTCAAAATGCTTCTCTCGGGCCGAAAAGCTCAAAAGTGACATTTTGCTGTTTTCTGACCAACTACTGATGAGACCTACATGAAACTGCCCTGGCAGTGTAGAATTCATCAAATCACACGTTTCTGGCTTGGAAACTTGTTTCTGAGTGCTTCTGTTGGAAAGTAACAGCCTAAATGACAACATGCTCTCAAAATGCTTCTCTCGGGCCGAAAAGGTCAAAAGTGACATTTTGCTGTTTTCTGACCAACTACTGATGGGACCAACATGAAACTGCCCTGGCAGAGTAGAATTCATCAAATCACACGTTTCTGGCTTAGAAACTTGTTTTTGAGTGCTTCTGTTGGAAAGTAACAGCCTAAATGACAACATTCTCTCAAAATGCTTCTCTCGGGCCGAAAAGGTCAAAAGTGACATTTTGCTGTTTTCTGACCAATTACTGATGAGACCTACATGAAACTGCCCTGGCAGTGTAGAATTCATCAAATCACACGTTTCTGGCTTGGAAACTTGTTTCTGAGTGCTTCTGTTGGAAAGTAACAGCCTAAATGACAACATGCTCTCAAAATGCTTCTCTCGGGCCGAAATTGTCAAAAGTGACATTTTGCTGTTTTCTGACCAACTACTGATGGGACCAACATGAAACTGCCCTGGCAGTGTAGAATTCATCAAATCACACGTTTCTGGCTTGGAAACTTGTTTCTGAGTGCTTCTGTTGGAAAGTAACAGCCTAAATGACAACACCCTCTCAAAATGCTTCTCTCGGGCCGAAAAGGTCAAAAGTGACATTTTGCTGTTTTCTGACCAACTACTGATGGGACCAACATGAAACTGCCCTGGCAGTGTAGAATTCATCAAATCACACGTTTCTGGCTTAGAAACTTGTTTTTGAGTGCTTCTGTTGGAAAGTAACAGCCTAAATGACAACATGCTCTCAAAATGCTTCTCTCGGGCCGAAAAGCTCAAAAGTGACATTTTGCTGTTTTCTGACCAACTACTGATGGGACCAACATGAAACTGCCCTGGCAGTGTAGAATTCATCAAATCACACGTTTCTGGCTTGGAAACTTGTTTCTGAGTGCTTCTGTTGGAAAGTAACAGCCTAAATGACAACGTGCTCTCAAAATGCTTCTCTCGGGCCGAAAAGCTCAAAAGTGACATTTTGCTGTTTTCTGACCAACTACTGATGGGACCAACATGAAACTGCCCTGGCAGTGTAGAATTCATCAAATCACACGTTTCTGGCTTGGAAACTTGTTTCTGAGTGCTTCTGTTGGAAAGTAACAGCCTAAATGACAACATGCTCTCAAAATGCTTCTCTCGGGCCGAAAAGCTCAAAAGTGACATTTTGCTGTTTTCTGACCAACTACTGATGGGACCAACATGAAACTGCCCTGGCAGTGTAGAATTCATCAAATCACACGTTTCTGGCTTAGAAACTTGTTTTTGAGTGCTTCTGTTGGAAAGTAACAGCCTAAATGACAACATGCTCTCAAAATGCTTCTCTCGGGCCGAAAAGCTCAAAAGTGACATTTTGCTGTTTTCTGACCAACTACTGATGAGACCTACATGAAACTGCCCTGGCAGTGTAGAATTCATCAAATCACACGTTTCTGGCTTGGAAACTTGTTTCTGAGTGCTTCTGTTGGAAAGTAACAGCCTAAATGACAACACGCTCTCAAAATGCTTCTCTCGGGCCGAAAAGCTCAAAAGTGACATTTTGCTGTTTTCTGACCAACTACTGATGAGACCTACATGAAACTGCCCTGGCAGTGTAGAATTCATCAAATCACACGTTTCTGGCTTGGAAACTTGTTTCTGAGTGCTTCTGTTGGAAAGTAACAGCCTAAATGACAACATGCTCTCAAAATGCTTCTCTCGGGCCGAAAAGGTCAAAAGTGACATTTTGCTGTTTTCTGACCAACTACTGATGGGACCAACATGAAACTGCCCTGGCAGTGTAGAATTCATCAAATCACACGTTTCTGGCTTAGAAACTTGTTTTTGAGTGCTTCTGTTGGAAAGTAACAGCCTAAATGACAACATGCTCTCAAAATGCTTCTCTCGGGCCGAAAAGCTCAAAAGTGACATTTTGCTGTTTTCTGACCAACTACTGATGGGACCTACATGAAACTGCCCTGGCAGTGTAGAATTCATCAAATCACACGTTTCTGGCTTGGAAACTTGTTTCTGAGTGCTTCTGTTGGAAAGTAACAGCCTAAATGACAACACGCTCTCAAAATGCTTCTCTCGGGCCGAAAAGCTCAAAAGTGACATTTTGCTGTTTTCTGACCAACTACTGATGAGACCTACATGAAACTGCCCTGGCAGTGTAGAATTCATCAAATCACACGTTTCTGGCTTGGAAACTTGTTTCTGAGTGCTTCTGTTGGAAAGTAACAGCCTAAATGACAACATGCTCTCAAAATGCTTCTCTCGGGCCGAAAAGGTCAAAAGTGACATTTTGCTGTTTTCTGACCAACTACTGATGGGACCAACATGAAACTGCCCTGGCAGAGTAGAATTCATCAAATCACACGTTTCTGGCTTAGAAACTTGTTTTTGAGTGCTTCTGTTGGAAAGTAACAGCCTAAATGACAACATTCTCTCAAAATGCTTCTCTCGGGCCGAAAAGGTCAAAAGTGACATTTTGCTGTTTTCTGACCAACTACTGATGAGACCTACATGAAACTGCCCTGGCAGTGTAGAATTCATCAAATCACACGTTTCTGGCTTGGAAACTTGTTTCTGAGTGCTTCTGTTGGAAAGTAACAGCCTAAATGACAACATGCTCTCAAAATGCTTCTCTCGGGCCGAAAAGGTCAAAAGTGACATTTTGCTGTTTTCTGACCAACTACTGATGGGACCAACATGAAACTGCCCTGGCAGTGTAGAATTCATCAAATCACACGTTTCTGGCTTAGAAACTTGTTTTTGAGTGCTTCTGTTGGAAAGTAACAGCCTAAATGACAACATGCTCTCAAAATGCTTCTCTCGGGCCGAAAAGCTCAAAAGTGACATTTTGCTGTTTTCTGACCAACTACTGATGGGACCTACATGAAACTGCCCTGGCAGTGTAGAATTCATCAAATCACACGTTTCTGGCTTGGAAACTTGTTTCTGAGTGCTTCTGTTGGAAAGTAACAGCCTAAATGACAACACGCTCTCAAAATGCTTCTCTCGGGCCGAAAAGCTCAAAAGTGACATTTTGCTGTTTTCTGACCAACTACTGATGGGACCTACATGAAACTGCCCAGGCAGTGTAGAATTCATCAAATCACACGTTTCGGGCTTGGAAACTTGTTTCTGAGTGCTTCTGTTGAAAAGTAACAGCCTAAATTACAACATGCTCTCAAAATGCTTCTCTCGGGCCGAAAAGGTCAAAAGTGACATTTGGCTGTTTTCTGACCAACTACTGATGGGACCTACATGAAACTGCCCTGGCAGTGTAGAATTCATCAAATCACACGTTTGTGGCTTGAAAACTTGTTTCTGAGTGCTTCTGTTGGAAAGTAACAGCCTAAATGACAACATGCTCTCAAAATGCTTCTCTCGGGCCGAAAAGGTCAAAATTGACATTTTGCTGTTTTCTGACCAACTACTGATGGGACCTACATGAAACTGCCCAGGCAGTGTAGAATTCATCAAATCACACGTTTGTGGCTTGAAAACTTGTTTCTGAGTGCTTCTGTTGGAAAGTAACAGCCTAAATGACAACATGCTCTCAAAATGCTTCTCTCGGGGCCGAAAAGGTCAAAATTGACATTTTGCTGTTTTCTGACCAACTACTGATGGGACCTACATGAAACTGCCCAGGCAGTGTAGAATTCATCAAATCACACGTTTGTGGCTTGGAAACTTGTTTCTGAGTGCTTCTGTTGAAAAGTAACAGCCTAAATTACAACATGCTCTCAAAATGCTTCTCTCGGGCCGAAAAGGTCAAAAGTGACATTTGGCTGTTTTCTGACCAACTACTGATGGGACCTACATGAAACTGCCCTGGCAGTGTAGAATTCATCAAATCACACGTTTGTGGCTTGAAAACTTGTTTCTGAGTGCTTCTGTTGGAAAGTAACAGCCTAAATGACAACATGCTCTCAAAATGCTTCTCTCGGGCCGAAAAGGTCAAAATTGACATTTTGCTGTTTTCTGACCAACTACTGATGGGACCTACATGAAACTGCCCAGGCAGTGTAGAATTCATCAAATCACACGTTTGTGGCTTGAAAACTTGTTTCTGAGTGCTTCTGTTGGAAAGTAACAGCCTAAATGACAACATGCTCTCAAAATGCTTCTCTCGGGGCCGAAAAGGTCAAAATTGACATTTTGCTGTTTTCTGACCAACTACTGATGGGACCTACATGAAACTGCCCAGGCAGTGTAGAATTCATCAAATCACACGTTTGTGGCTTGAAAACTTGTTTCTGAGTGCTTCTGTTGGAAAGTAACAGCCTAAATGACAACATGCTCTCAAAATGCTTCTCTCGGGCCGAAAAGCTCAAAAGTGACATTTTGCTGTTTTCTGACCAACTACTGATGGGACCTACATGAAACTGCCCTGGCAGTGTAGAATTCATCAAATCACACGTTTCTGGCTTGGAAACTTGTTTCTGAGTGCTTTTGTTGGAAAGTAACAGCCTAAATGACAACACGCTCTCAAAATGCTTCTCTCGGGCCGAAAAGCTCAAAAGTGAGATTTTGCTGTTTTCTGACCAACTACTGATGAGACCTACATGAAACTGCCCTGGCAGTGTAGAATTCATCAAATCACACGTTTCTGGCTTGGAAACTTGTTTCTGAGTGCTTCTGTTGGAAAGTAACAGCCTAAATGACAACATGCTCTCAAAATGCTTCTCTCGGGCCGAAAAGCTCAAAAGTGACATTTTGCTGTTTTCTGACCAACTACTGATGGGACCTACATGAAACTGCCCTGGCAGTGTAGAATTCATCAAATCACACGTTTCTGGCTTGGAAACTTGTTTCTGAGTGCTTTTGTTGGAAAGTAACAGCCTAAATGACAACACGCTCTCAAAATGCTTCTCTCGGGCCGAAAAGCTCAAAAGTGACATTTTGCTGTTTTCTGACCAACTACTGATGGGACCTACATGAATCTGCCCTGGCAGTGTAGAATTCATCAAAACACACGTTTCTGGCTTGGAAACTTGTTTCTGAGTGCTTTTGTTGGAAAGTAACAGCCTAAATGACAACACGCTCTCAAAATGCTTCTCTCGGGCCGAAAAGGTCAAAAGTGACATTTTGCTGTTTTCTGACCAACTACTGATGAGACCTACATGAAACTGACCTGGCAGTGTAGAATTCATCAAATCACACGTTTCTGGCTTGGAAACTTGTTTCTGAGTGCTTCTGTTGGAAAGTAACAGCCTAAATGACAACATGCTCTCAAAATGCTTCTCTCTGGCCGAAAAGCTCAAAAGTGACATTTTGCTGTTTTCTGACCAACTACTGATGGGACCTACATGAAACTGCCCTGGCAGTGTAGAATTCATCAAATCACACGTTTCTGGCTTGGAAACTTGTTTCTGAGTGCTTTTGTTGGAAAGTAACAGCCTAAATGACAACACGCTCTCAAAATGCTTCTCTCGGGCCGAAAAGGTCAAAGTGAGATTTTGCTGTTTTCTGACCAACTACTGATGAGACCTACATGAAACTGCCCTGGCAGTGTAGAATTCATCAAATCACACGTTTCTGGCTTGGAAACTTGTTTCTGAGTGCTTCTGTTGGAAAGTAACAGCCTAAATGACAACATGCTCTCAAAATGCTTCTCTCGGGCCGAAATTGTCAAAAGTGACATTTTGCTGTTTTCTGACCAACTACTGATGAGACCTACATGAAACTGCCCTGGCAGTGTAGAATTCATCAAATCACACGTTTCTGGCTTGGAAACTTGTTTCTGAGTGCTTCTGTTGGAAAGCAACAGGCTAAATGACAACATGCTCTCAAAATGCTTCTCTCGGGCCGAAAAGCTCAAAAGTGACATTTGGCTGTTTTCTGACCAACTACTGATGTCAACTACATGAAACTGCCCTGGCAGTGTAGAATTCATCAAATCACACGTTTCTGGCTTAGAAACTTGTTTTTGAGTGCTTCTGTTGGAAAGTAACAGCCTAAATGACAACATTCTCTCAAAATGCTTCTCTCGGGCCGAAAAGCTCAAAAGTGACATTTTGCTGTTTTCTGACCAACTACTGATGTCAACTACATGAAACTGCCCTGGCAGTGTAGAATTCATCAAATCACACGTTTCTGGCTTGGAAACTTGTTTCTGAGTGCTTCTGTTGGAAAGTAACAGCCTAAATGACAACATGCTCTCAAAATGCTTCTCCCGGGCCGAAAAGCTCAAAAGTGACATTTGGCTGTTTTCTGACCAACTACTGATGGGACCTACATGAAACTGCCCTGGCAGTGTGGAATTCATCAAATCACACGTTTCTGGCTTGGAAACTTGTTTCTGAGTGCTTCTGTTGGAAAGTAACAGCCTAAATGACAACACGCTCTCAAAATGCTTCTCTCGGGCCGAAAAGGTCAAAAGTCACATTTTGCTGTTTTCTGACCAACTACTGATGAGACCTACATGAAACTGCCCTGGCAGTGTAGAATTCATCAAATCACACGTTTCTGGCTTGGAAACTTGTTTTTGAGTGCTTCTGTTGGAAAGTAACAGCCTAAATGACAACATGCTCTCAAAATGCTTCTCTCGGGCCGAAAAGCTCAAAAGTGACATTTTGCTGTTTTCTGAATAACTACTGATGGGACCAACATGAAACTGCCAGGGCAGTGTAGAATTCATCAAAACACACGTTTCTGGCTTGGAAACTTGTTTCTGAGTGCTTCTGTTGGAAAGTAACAGCCTAAATGACAACACGCTCTCAAAATGCTTCTCTCGGGCCGAAAAGGTCAAAAGTGACATTTTGCTGTTTTCTGACCAACTACTGATGAGACCTACATGAAACTGCCCTGGCAGTGTAGAATTCATCAAATCACACGTTTCTGGCTTGGAAACTTGTTTCTGAGTGCTTCTGTTGGAAAGTAACAGCCTAAATGACAACATGCTCTCAAAATGCTTCTCTCGGGCCGAAAAGCTCAAAAGTGACATTTTGCTGTTTTCTGACCAACTACTGATGTCAACTACATGAAACTGCCCTGGCAGTGTAGAATTCATCAAATCACACGTTTCTGGCTTGGAAACTTGTTTCTGAGTGCTTCTGTTGGAAAGTAACAGCCTAAATGACAACGTGCTCTCAAAATGCTTCTCTCGGGCCGAAAAGCTCAAAAGTGACATTTTGCTGTTTTCTGACCAACTACTGATGGGACCTACATGAAACTGCCCAGGCAGTGTAGAATTCATCAAATCACACGTTTCGGACTTGGAAACTTGTTTCTGAGTGCTTCTGTTGGAAAGTAACAGCCTAAATGACAACATGCTCTCAAAATGCTTCTCTCGGGCCGAAAAGGTCAAAATTGACATTTTGCTGTTTTCTGACCAACTACTGATGGGACCTACATGAAACTGCCCAGGCAGTGTAGAATTCATCAAATCACACGTTTCGGACTTGGAAACCTGTTTCTGAGTGCTTCTGTTGGAAAGTAACAGCCTAAATGACAACATGCTCTCAAAATGCTTCTCTCGGGCCGAAAAGCTCAAAAGTGACATTTTGCTGTTTTCTGACCAACTACTGATGGGACCTACATGAAACTGCCCAGGCAGTGTAGAATTCATCAAATCACACGTTTCGGGCTTGGAAACTTGTTTCTGAGTGCTTCTGTTGGAAAGTAACAGCCTAAATGACAACATGCTCTCAAAATGCTTCTCTCGGGCCGAAAAGCTCAAAAGTGACATTTTGCTGTTTTCTGACCAACTACTGATGGGACCTACATGAAACTGCCCAGGCAGTGTAGAATTCATCAAATCACACGTTTCGGGCTTGGAAACTTGTTTCTGAGTGCTTCTGTTGAAAAGTAACAGCCTAAATTACAACATGCTCTCAAAATGCTTCTCTCGGGCCGAAAAGGTCAAAAGTGACATTTGGCTGTTTTCTGACCAACTACTGATGGGACCTACAGGAAACTGCCCAGGCAGTGTAGAATTCATCAAATCACACGTTTCGGACTTGGAAATCTGTTTCTGAGTGCTTCTGTTGGAAAGTAACAGCCTAAATGACAACATGCTCTCAAAATGCTTCTCTCGGGCCGAAAAGCTCAAAAGTGACATTTTGCTGTTTTCTGACCAACTACTGATGGGACCTACATGAAACTGCCCAGGCAGTGTAGAATTCATCAAATCACACGTTTCGGGCTTGGAAACTTGTTTCTGAGTGCTTCTGTTGAAAAGTAACAGCCTAAATTACAACATGCTCTCAAAATGCTTCTCTCGGGCCGAAAAGGTCAAAAGTGACATTTGGCTGTTTTCTGACCAACTACTGATGGGACCTACATGAAACTGCCCTGGCAGTGTAGAATTCATCAAATCACACGTTTGTGGCTTGAAAACTTGTTTCTGAGTGCTTCTGTTGGAAAGTAACAGCCTAAATGACAACATGCTCTCAAAATGCTTCTCTCGGGCCGAAAAGGTCAAAATTGACATTTTGCTGTTTTCTGACCAACTACTGATGGGACCTACATGAAACTGCCCAGGCAGTGTAGAATTCATCAAATCACACGTTTGTGGCTTGAAAACTTGTTTCTGAGTGCTTCTGTTGGAAAGTAACAGCCTAAATGACAACATGCTCTCAAAATGCTTCTCTCGGGCCGAAAAGGTCAAAATTGACATTTTGCTGTTTTCTGACCAACTACTGATGGGACCTACATGAAACTGCCCAGGCAGTGTAGAATTCATCAAATCACACGTTTCGGACTTGGAAACCTGTTTCTGAGTGCTTCTGTTGGAAAGTAACAGCCTAAATGACAACATGCTCTCAAAATGCTTCTCTCGGGCCGAAAAGCTCAAAAGTGACATTTTGCTGTTTTCTGACCAACTACTGATGGGACCTACATGAAACTGCCCAGGCAGTGTAGAATTCATCAAATCACACGTTTCGGGCTTGGAAACTTGTTTCTGAGTGCTTCTGTTGGAAAGTAACAGCCTAAATGACAACATGCTCTCAAAATGCTTCTCTCGGGCCGAAAAGCTCAAAAGTGACATTTTGCTGTTTTCTGACCAACTACTGATGGGACCTACATGAAACTGCCCAGGCAGTGTAGAATTCATCAAATCACACGTTTCGGGCTTGGAAACTTGTTTCTGAGTGCTTCTGTTGAAAAGTAACAGCCTAAATGACAACATGCTCTCAAAATGCTTCTCTCGGGCCGAAAAGCTCAAAAGTGACATTTTGCTGTTTTCTGACCAACTACTGATGGGACCTACATGAAACTGCCCTGGCAGTGTAGAATTCATCAAATCACACGTTTCTGGCTTAGAAACTTGTTTTTGAGTGCTTCTGTTGGAAAGTAACAGCCTAAATGACAACATGCTCTCAAAATGCTTCTCTCGGGCCGAAAAGCTCAAAAGTGACATTTTGCTGTTTTCTGACCAACTACTGATGGGACCTACATGAAACTGCCCAGGCAGTGTAGAATTCATCAAATCACACGTTTCGGGCTTGGAAACTTGTTTCTGAGTGCTTCTGTTGGAAAGTAACAGCCTAAATGACAACATGCTCTCAAAATGCTTCTCTCTGGCCGAAAAGCTCAAAAGTGACATTTTGCTGTTTTCTGACCAACTACTGATGGGACCTACATGAAACTGCCCAGGCAGTGTAGAATTCATCAAATCACACGTTTCGGGCTTGGAAACTTGTTTCTGAGTGCTTCTGTTGAAAAGTAACAGCCTAAATGACAACATGCTCTCAAAATGCTTCTCTCGGGCCGAAAAGGTCAAAAGTGACATTTGGCTGTTTTCTGACCAACTACTGATGGGACCTACATGAAACTGCCCTGGCAGTGTAGAATTCATCAAATCACACGTTTGTGGCTTGAAAACTTGTTTCTGAGTGCTTCTGTTGGAAAGTAACAGCCTAAATGACAACATGCTCTCAAAATGCTTCTCTCGGGCCGAAAAGGTCAAAATTGACATTTTGCTGTTTTCTGACCAACTACTGATGGGACCTACATGAAACTGCCCAGGCAGTGTAGAATTCATCAAATCACACGTTTCGGACTTGGAAACCTGTTTCTGAGTGCTTCTGTTGGAAAGTAACAGCCTAAATGACAACATGCTCTCAAAATGCTTCTCTCGGGCCGAAAAGCTCAAAAGTGACATTTTGCTGTTTTCTGACCAACTACTGATGGGACCTACATGAAACTGCCCAGGCAGTGTAGAATTCATCAAATCACACGTTTCGGGCTTGGAAACTTGTTTCTGAGTGCTTCTGTTGGAAAGTAACAGCCTAAATGACAACATGCTCTCAAAATGCTTCTCTCGGGCCGAAAAGCTCAAAAGTGACATTTTGCTGTTTTCTGACCAACTACTGATGGGACCTACATGAAACTGCCCAGGCAGTGTAGAATTCATCAAATCACACGTTTCGGGCTTGGAAACTTGTTTCTGAGTGCTTCTGTTGAAAAGTAACAGCCTAAATGACAACATGCTCTCAAAATGCTTCTCTCGGGCCGAAAAGCTCAAAAGTGACATTTTGCTGTTTTCTGACCAACTACTGATGGGACCTACATGAAACTGCCCTGGCAGTGTAGAATTCATCAAATCACACGTTTGTGGCTTGAAAACTTGTTTCTGAGTGCTTCTGTTGGAAAGTAACAGCCTAAATGACAACATGCTCTCAAAATGCTTCTCTCGGGCCGAAAAGGTCAAAAGTGACATTTTGCTGTTTTCTGACCAACTACTGATGGGACCTACATGAAACTGCCCAGGCAGTGTAGAATTCATCAAATCACACGTTTCTGGCTTGGAAACTTGTTTCTGAGTGCTTCTGTTGGAAAGTAACAGCCTAAATGACAACATGCTCTCAAAATGCTTCTCTCGGGCCGAAAAGGTCAAAAGTGACATTTTGCTGTTTTCTGACCAACTACTGATGGGACCTACATGAAACTGCCCAGGCAGTGTAGAATTCATCAAATCACACGTTTCTGGCTTGGAAACTTGTTTCTGAGTGCTTCTGTTGGAAAGTAACAGCCTAAATGACAACATGCTCTCAAAATGCTTCTCTCGGGCCGAAAAGCTCAAAAGTGACATTTTGCTGTTTTCTGACCAACTACTGATGGGACCAACATGAAACTGCCCTGGCAGTGTAGAATTCATCAAATCACACGTTTCTGGCTTAGAAACTTGTTTTTGAGTGCTTCTGTTGGAAAGTAACAGCCTAAATGACAACATGCTCTCAAAATGCTTCTCTCGGGCCGAAAAGGTCAAAAGTGACATTTTGCTGTTTTCTGACCAACTACTGATGAGACCTACATGAAACTGCCCTGGCAGTGTAGAATTCATCAAATCACACGTTTCTGGCTTGGAAACTTGTTTCTGAGTGCTTCTGTTGGAAAGTAACAGCCTAAATGACAACATGCTCTCAAAATGCTTCTCTCGGGCCGAAAAGCTCAAAAGTGACATTTTGCTGTTTTCTGACCAACTACTGATGGGACCAACATGAAACTGCCCTGGCAGTGTAGAATTCATCAAATCACACGTTTCTGGCTTGGAAACTTGTTTCTGAGTGCTTCTGTTGGAAAGTAACAGCCTAAATGACAACATGCTCTCAAAATGCTTCTCTTGGGCCGAAAAGCTCAAAAGTGACATTTTGCTGTTTTCTGACCAACTACTGATGGGACCTACATGAAACTGCCCTGGCAGTGTAGAATTCATCAAATCACACGTTTCTGGCTTGGAAACTTGTTTCTGAGTGCTTCTGTTGGAAAGTAACAGCCTAAATGACAACGTGCTCTCAAAATGCTTCTCTCGGGCCGAAAAGCTCAAAAGTGACATTTGGCTGTTTTCTGACCAACTACTGATGGGACCAACATGAAACTGCCCTGGCAGTGTAGAATTCATCAAATCACACGTTTCTGGCTTGGAAACTTGTTTCTGAGTGCTTCTGTTGGAAAGTAACAGCCTAAATGACAACGTGCTCTCAAAATGCTTCTCTCGGGCCGAAAAGCTCAAAAGTGACATTTTGCTGTTTTCTGACCAACTACTGATGTCAACTACATGAAACTGCCCTGGCAGTGTAGAATTCATTAAATCACACGTTTCTGGCTTGGAAACTTGTTTCTGAGTGCTTCTGTTGGAAAGTAACAGCCTAAATGACAACACCCTCTCAAAATGCTTCTCTCGGGCCGAAATTGTCAAAAGTGACATTTTGCTGTTTTCTGACCAACTACTGATGAGACCTACATGAAACTGCCCTGGCAGTGTAGAATTCATCAAATCACACGTTTCTGGCTTAGAAACTTGTTTTTGAGTGCTTCTGTTGGAAAGTAACAGCCTAAATGACAACATGCTCTCAAAATGCTTCTCTCTGGCCGAAAAGCTCAAAAGTGACATTTTGCTGTTTTCTGACCAACTACTGATGGGACCTACATGAAACTGCCCAGGCAGTGTAGAATTCATCAAATCACACGTTTCGGGCTTGGAAACTTGTTTCTGAGTGCTTCTGTTGAAAAGTAACAGCCTAAATGACAACATGCTCTCAAAATGCTTCTCTCGGGCCGAAAAGGTCAAAAGTGACATTTGGCTGTTTTCTGACCAACTACTGATGGGACCTACATGAAACTGCCCTGGCAGTGTAGAATTCATCAAATCACACGTTTGTGGCTTGAAAACTTGTTTCTGAGTGCTTCTGTTGGAAAGTAACAGCCTAAATGACAACATGCTCTCAAAATGCTTCTCTCGGGCCGAAAAGGTCAAAATTGACATTTTGCTGTTTTCTGACCAACTACTGATGGGACCTACATGAAACTGCCCAGGCAGTGTAGAATTCATCAAATCACACGTTTGTGGCTTGAAAACTTGTTTCTGAGTGCTTCTGTTGGAAAGTAACAGCCTAAATGACAACATGCTCTCAAAATGCTTCTCTCGGGCCGAAAAGGTCAAAATTGACATTTTGCTGTTTTCTGACCAACTACTGATGGGACCTACATGAAACTGCCCAGGCAGTGTAGAATTCATCAAATCACACGTTTCGGACTTGGAAACCTGTTTCTGAGTGCTTCTGTTGGAAAGTAACAGCCTAAATGACAACATGCTCTCAAAATGCTTCTCTCGGGCCGAAAAGCTCAAAAGTGACATTTTGCTGTTTTCTGACCAACTACTGATGGGACCTACATGAAACTGCCCAGGCAGTGTAGAATTCATCAAATCACACGTTTCGGGCTTGGAAACTTGTTTCTGAGTGCTTCTGTTGGAAAGTAACAGCCTAAATGACAACATGCTCTCAAAATGCTTCTCTCGGGCCGAAAAGCTCAAAAGTGACATTTTGCTGTTTTCTGACCAACTACTGATGGGACCTACATGAAACTGCCCAGGCAGTGTAGAATTCATCAAATCACACGTTTCGGGCTTGGAATCTTGTTTCTGAGTGCTTCTGTTGAAAAGTAACAGCCTAAATGACAACATGCTCTCAAAATGCTTCTCTTGGGCCGAAAAGCTCAAAAGTGACATTTTGCTGTTTTCTGACCAACTACTGATGGGACCTACATGAAACTGCCCTGGCAGTGTAGAATTCATCAAATCACACGTTTCTGGCTTGGAAACTTGTTTCTGAGTGCTTCTGTTGGAAAGTAACAGCCTAAATGACAACGTGCTCTCAAAATGCTTCTCTCGGGCCGAAAAGCTCAAAAGTGACATTTGGCTGTTTTCTGACCAACTACTGATGGGACCAACATGAAACTGCCCTGGCAGTGTAGAATTCATCAAATCACACGTTTCTGGCTTGGAAACTTGTTTCTGAGTGCTTCTGTTGGAAAGTAACAGCCTAAATGACAACATGCTCTCAAAATGCTTCTCTCGGGCCGAAAAGCTCAAAAGTGACATTTTGCTGTTTTCTGACCAACTACTGATGGGACCTACATGAAACTGCCCAGGCAGTGTAGAATTCATCAAATCACACGTTTGTGGCTTGAAAACTTGTTTCTGAGTGCTTCTGTTGGAAAGTAACAGCCTAAATGACAACATGCTCTCAAAATGCTTCTCTCGGGCCGAAAAGGTCAAAATTGACATTTTGCTGTTTTCTGACCAACTACTGATGGGACCTACATGAAACTGCCCAGGCAGTGTAGAATTCATCAAATCACACGTTTCGGACTTGGAAACCTGTTTCTGAGTGCTTCTGTTGGAAAGTAACAGCCTAAATGACAACATGCTCTCAAAATGCTTCTCTCGGGCCGAAAAGCTCAAAAGTGACATTTTGCTGTTTTCTGACCAACTACTGATGGGACCTACATGAAACTGCCCAGGCAGTGTAGAATTCATCAAATCACACGTTTCGGGCTTGGAATCTTGTTTCTGAGTGCTTCTGTTGAAAAGTAACAGCCTAAATGACAACATGCTCTCAAAATGCTTCTCTCGGGCCGAAAAGCTCAAAAGTGACATTTTGCTGTTTTCTGACCAACTACTGATGAGACCTACATGAAACTGCCCTGGCAGTGTAGAATTCATCAAATCACACGTTTCTGGCTTGGAAACTTGTTTCTGAGTGCTTCTGTTGGAAAGTAACAGCCTAAATGACAACATGCTCTCAAAATGCTTCTCTCGGGCCGAAAAGCTCAAAAGTGACATTTTGCTGTTTTCTGACCAACTACTGATGGGACCTACATGAAACTGCCCTGGCAGTGTAGAATTCATCAAATCACACGTTTCTGGCTTGGAAACTTGTTTCTGAGTGCTTCTGTTGGAAAGTAACAGCCTAAATGACAACACCCTCTCAAAATGCTTCTCTCGGGCCGAAATTGTCAAAAGTGACATTTTGCTGTTTTCTGACCAACTACTGATGGGACCAACATGAAACTGCCCTGGCAGTGTAGAATTCATCAAATCACACGTTTCTGGCTTGGAAACTTGTTTCTGAGTGCTTCTGTTGGAAAGTAACAGCCTAAATGACAACGTGCTCTCAAAATGCTTCTCTCGGGCCGAAAAGCTCAAAAGTGACATTTTGCTGTTTTCTGACCAACTACTGATGTCAACTACATGAAACTGCCCTGGCAGTGTAGAATTCATTAAATCACACGTTTCTGGCTTGGAAACTTGTTTCTGAGTGCTTCTGTTGGAAAGTAACAGCCTAAATGACAACATGCTCTCAAAATGCTTCTCTCGGGCCGAAAAGCTCAAAAGTGACATTTTGCTGTTTTCTGACCAACTACTGATGGGACCTACATGAAACTGCCCTGGCAGTGTAGAATTCATCAAATCACACGTTTCTGGCTTGGAAACTTGTTTCTGAGTGCTTCTGTTGGAAAGTAACAGCCTAAATGACAACACCCTCTCAAAATGCTTCTCTCGGGCCGAAATTGTCAAAAGTGACATTTTGCTGTTTTCTGACCAACTACTGATGGGACCAACATGAAACTGCCCTGGCAGTGTAGAATTCATCAAATCACACGTTTCTGGCTTAGAAACTTGTTTTTGAGTGCTTCTGTTGGAAAGTAACAGCCTAAATGACAACATGCTCTCAAAATGCTTCTCTCGGGCCGAAAAGGTCAAAAGTGACATTTTGCTGTTTTCTGACCAACTACTGATGAGACCTACATGAAACTGCCCTGGCAGTGTAGAATTCATCAAATCACACGTTTCTGGCTTGGAAACTTGTTTCTGAGTGCTTCTGTTGGAAAGTAACAGCCTAAATGACAACATGCTCTCAAAATGCTTCTCTCGGGCCGAAAAGCTCAAAAGTGACATTTTGCTGTTTTCTGACCAACTACTGATGGGACCAACATGAAACTGCCCTGGCAGTGTAGAATTCATCAAATCACACGTTTCTGGCTTAGAAACTTGTTTTTGAGTGCTTCTGTTGGAAAGTAACAGCCTAAATGACAACATGCTCTCAAAATGCTTCTCTCGGGCCGAAAAGCTCAAAAGTGACATTTTGCTGTTTTCTGACCAACTACTGATGAGACCTACATGAAACTGCCCTGGCAGTGTAGAATTCATCAAATCACACGTTTCTGGCTTGGAAACTTGTTTCTGAGTGCTTCTGTTGGAAAGTAACAGCCTAAATGACAACACGCTCTCAAAATGCTTCTCTCGGGCCGAAAAGCTCAAAAGTGACATTTTGCTGTTTTCTGACCAACTACTGATGGGACCTACATGAAACTGCCCAGGCAGTGTAGAATTCATCAAATCACACGTTTCGGGCTTGGAATCTTGTTTCTGAGTGCTTCTGTTGAAAAGTAACAGCCTAAATGACAACATGCTCTCAAAATGCTTCTCTCGGGCCGAAAAGCTCAAAAGTGACATTTTGCTGTTTTCTGACCAACTACTGATGAGACCTACATGAAACTGCCCTGGCAGTGTAGAATTCATCAAATCACACGTTTCTGGCTTGGAAACTTGTTTCTGAGTGCTTCTGTTGGAAAGTAACAGCCTAAATGACAACACGCTCTCAAAATGCTTCTCTCGGGCCGAAAAGCTCAAAAGTGACATTTTGCTGTTTTCTGACCAACTACTGATGGGACCTACATGAAACTGCCCAGGCAGTGTAGAATTCATCAAATCACACGTTTCGGGCTTGGAATCTTGTTTCTGAGTGCTTCTGTTGAAAAGTAACAGCCTAAATGACAACATGCTCTCAAAATGCTTCTCTCGGGCCGAAAAGCTCAAAAGTGACATTTTGCTGTTTTCTGACCAACTACTGATGGGACCTACATGAAACTGCCCAGGCAGTGTAGAATTCATCAAATCACACGTTTCGGGCTTGGAAACTTGTTTCTGAGTGCTTCTGTTGGAAAGTAACAGCCTAAATGACAACACGCTCTCAAAATGCTTCTCTCGGGCCGAAAAGCTCAAAAGTGACATTTTGCTGTTTTCTGACCAACTACTGATGGGACCTACATGAAACTGCCCAGGCAGTGTAGAATTCATCAAATCACACGTTTCGGGCTTGGAAACTTGTTTCTGAGTGCTTCTGTTGAAAAGTAACAGCCTAAATGACAACATGCTCTCAAAATGCTTCTCTCGGGCCGAAAAGGTCAAAAGTGACATTTGGCTGTTTTCTGACCAACTACTGATGGGACCTACATGAAACTGCCCTGGCAGTGTAGAATTCATCAAATCACACGTTTGTGGCTTGAAAACTTGTTTCTGAGTGCTTCTGTTGGAAAGTAACAGCCTAAATGACAACATGCTCTCAAAATGCTTCTCTCGGGCCGAAAAGCTCAAAAGTGACATTTTGCTGTTTTCTGACCAACTACTGATGTCAACTACATGAAACTGCCCTGGCAGTGTAGAATTAATCAAATCACACGTTTCTGGCTTGGAAACTTGTTTCTGAGTGCTTCTGATGGAAAGTAACAGCCTAAATGACAACATGTTCTCAAAATGCTTCTCTCGGGCCGAAAAGCTCAAAAGTGACATTTGGCTGTTTTCTGACCAACTACTGATGTCAAGTACATGAAACTGCCCTGGCAGTGTAGAATTCATCAAATCACACGTTTCGGGCTTGGAAACTTGTTTCTGAGTGCTTCTGATGGAAAGTAACAGCCTAAATGACAACATGCTCTCAAAATGCTTCTCTCGGGCCGAAAAGCTCAAAAGTGACATTTGGCTGTTTTCTGACCAACTACCGATGGGACCTACATGAAACTGCCCTGGCAGTGTAGAATTCATCAAATCACACGTTTCGGGCTTGGAAACTTGTTTCTGAGTGCTTCTGATGGAAAGTAACAGCCTAAATGACAACATGCTCTCAAAATGCTTCTCTCGGGCCGAAAAGCTCAAAAGTGACATTTGGCTGTTTTCTGACCAACTACCGATGGGACCTACATGAAACTGCCCTGGCAGTGTAGAATTCATCAAATCACACGTTTCGGGCTTGGAAACTTGTTTCTGAGTGCTTCTGATGGAAAGTAACAGCCTAAATGACAACATGCTCTCAAAATGCTTCTCTCGGGCCGAAAAGCTCAAAAGTGACATTTGGCTGTTTTCTGACCAACTACTGATGGGACCTACATGAAACTGCCCTGGTAGTGTAGAATTCATCAAATCACACATATCTGGCTTGGAAACTTGTTTCTGAGTGCTTCTGTTGAAAAGTAACAGCCTAAATGACAACATGCTCTCAAAATGCTTCTCTTGGGCCGAAAAGCTCAAAAGTGACATTTGGCTGTTTTCTGACCAACTACTGATCCAAGTACCAAGTACATGAAACTGCCCTAGAATTCATCAAATCACACGTTTCGGGCTTGGAAACTTGTTTCTGAGTGCTTCTGATGGAAAGTAAAAGCCTAAATGACAACATGTTCTCAAAATGCTTCTCTCGGGCCGAAAAGCTCAAAAGTGACATTTGGCTGTTTTCTGACCAACTACTGATGGGACCTACATGAAACTGCCCTGGCAGTGTAGAATTCATCAAATCACACGTTTCGGGCTTGGAAACTTGTTTCTGAGTGCTTCTGATGGAAAGTAATAGCCTAAATGACAACATGCTCTCAAAATGCTTCTCTCGGGCCGAAAAGCTCAAAAGTGACATTTTGCTGTTTTCTGACCAACTACTGATGTCAACTACATGAAACTGCCCTGGCAGTGTAGAATTCATCAAATCACACGTTTCTGGCTTGGAAACTTGTTTCTGAGTGCTTCTGATGGAAAGTAACAGCCTAAATGACAACATGTTCTCAAAATACTTCTCTCGGGCCGAAAAGCTCAAAAGTGACATTTGGCTGTTTTCTGACCAACTACTGATCCAAGTACCAAGTACATGAAACTGCCCTGGTAGTGTAGAATTCATCAAATCACACGTTTCGGGCTTGGAAACTTGTTTCTGAGTGCTTCTGATGGAAAGTAAAAGCCTAAATGACAACATGTTCTCAAAATGCTTCTCTCGGGCCGAAAAGCTCAAAAGTGACATTTGGCTGTTTTCTGACCAACTACTGATGTTAAGTACATGAAACTGCCCTGGCAGTGTAGAATTCATCAAATCACACGTTTCGGACTTGGAAACTTGTTTCTGAGTGCTTCTGATGAAAAGTAACAGCCTAAATGACAACATGCTCTCAAAATGCTTCTCTCGGGCCGAAAAGCTCAAAAGTGACATTTGGCTGTTTTCTGACCAACTACTGATGTCAAGTACATGAAACTGCCCTGGCAGTGTAGAATTCATCAAATCACACGTTTCGGGCTTGGAAACTTGTTTCTGAGTGCTTCTGATGGAAAGTAACAGCCTAAATGACAACATGCTCTCAAAATGCTTCTCTCGGGCCGAAAAGCTCAAAAGTGACATTTGGCTGTTTTCTGACCAACTACCGATGGGACCTACATGAAACTGCCCTGGCAGTGTAGAATTCATCAAATCACACGTTTCGGGCTTGGAAACTTGTTTCTGAGTGCTTCTGATGGAAAGTAACAGCCTAAATGACAACATGCTCTCAAAATGCTTCTCTCGGGCCGAAAAGCTCAAAAGTGACATTTGGCTGTTTTCTGACCAACTACTGATCCAAGTACCAAGTACATGAAACTGCCCTGGTAGTGTAGAATTCATCAAATCACACGTTTCTGGCTTGGAAACTTGTTTCTGAGTACTTCTGATGGAAAGTAACAGCCTAAATGACAACATGTTCTCAAAATGCTTCTCTCGGGCCGAAAAGCTCAAAAGTGACATTTGGCTGTTTTCTGACCAACTACTGATCCAAGTACCAAGTACATGAAACTGCCCTGGTAGTGTAGAATTCATCAAATCACACGTTTCGGGCTTGGAAACTTGTTTCTGAGTGCTTCTGATGGAAAGTAAAAGCCTAAATGACAACATGCTCTCAAAATGCTTCTCTTGGGCCGAAAAGCTCAAAAGTGACATTTGGCTGTTTTCTGACCAACTACTGATGTCAACTACATGAAACTGCCCTGGCAGTGTAGAATTCATCAAATCACACATATCTGGCTTGGAAACTTGTTTCTGAGTGCTTCTGTTGGAAAGTAACAGCCTTAATGACAACATGCTCTCAAAATGCTTCTCTCGGGCCAAAAAGCTCAAAAGTGACATTTTGCTGTTTTCTGACCAACTACTGATGGGACCTACATGAAACTGCCCTGGTAGTGTAGAATTCATCAAATCACACATATCTGGCTTGGAAACTTGTTTCTGAGTGCTTCTGTTGAAAAGTAACAGCCTAAATGACAACATGCTCTCAAAATGCTTCTCTTGGGCCGAAAAGCTCAAAAGTGACATTTGGCTGTTTTCTGACCAACTACTGATCCAAGTACCAAGTACATGAAACTGCCCTAGAATTCATCAAATCACACGTTTCGGGCTTGGAAACTTGTTTCTGAGTGCTTCTGATGGAAAGTAAAAGCCTAAATGACAACATGTTCTCAAAATGCTTCTCTCGGGCCGAAAAGCTCAAAAGTGACATTTTGCTGTTTTCTGACCAACTACTGATGGGACCTACATGAAACTGCCCTGGCAGTGTAGAATTCATCAAATCACACGTTTCTGGCTTGAAAACTTGTTTCTGAGTGCTTCTGTTGGAAAGTAACAGCCTAAATGACAACATGCTCTCAAAATGCTTCTCTCGGGCCGAAAAGGTCAAACGTGACATTTTGCTGTTTTCTGACCAACTACTGATGGGACCTACATGAAACTGCCCTGGTAGTGTAGAATTCATCAAATCACACGTTTCTGGCTTGAAAACTTGTTTCTGAGTGCTTCTGTTGGAAAGTAACAGCCTAAATGACAACATGCTCTCAAAATGCTTCTCTCGGGCCGAAAAGGTCAAAAGTGACATTTTGCTGTTTTCTGAGCAACTACTGATGGGACCTACATGAAACTGCCCTGGTAGTGTAGAATTCATCAAATCACACGTTTCTGGCTTGAAAACTTGTTTCTGAGTGCTTCTGTTGGAAAGTAACAGCCTAAATGACAACATGCTCTCAAAATGCTTCTCTCGGGCCGAAAAGGTCAAAAGTGACATTTTGCTGTTTTCTGACCAACTACTGATGGGACCTACATGAAACTGCCCTGGTAGTGTAGAATTCATCAAATCACACGTTTCTGGCTTGAAAACTTGTTTCTGAGTGCTTCTGTTGGAAAGTAACAGCCTAAATGACAACATGCTCTCAAAATGCTTCTCTCGGGCCGAAAAGGTCAAACGTGACATTTTGCTGTTTTCTGACCAACTACTGATGGGACCTACATGAAACTGCCCTGGTAGTGTAGAATTCATCAAATCACACGTTTCTGGCTTGAAAACTTGTTTCTGAGTGCTTCTGTTGGAAAGTAACAGCCTAAATGACAACATGCTCTCAAAATGCTTCTCTCGGGCCGAAAAGGTCAAAAGTGACATTTTGCTGTTTTCTGAGCAACTACTGATGGGACCTACATGAAACTGCCCTGGTAGTGTAGAATTCATCAAATCACACGTTTCTGGCTTGAAAACTTGTTTCTGAGTGCTTCTGTTGGAAAGTAACAGCCTAAATGACAACATGCTCTCAAAATGCTTCTCTCGGGCCGAAAAGGTCAAAAGTGACATTTGGCTGTTTTCTGACCAACTACTGATGGGACCTACATGAAACTGCCCTGGTAGTGTAGAATTCATCAAATCACACATATCTGGCTTGGAAACTTGTTTCTGAGTGCTTCTGTTGAAAAGTAACAGCCTAAATGACAACATGCTCTCAAAATGCTTCTCTTGGGCCGAAAAGCTCAAAAGTGACATTTGGCTGTTTTCTGACCAACTACTGATGTCAACTACATGAAACTGCCCTGGCAGTGTAGAATTCATCAAATCACACATTTCTGGCTTGAAAACTTGTTTCTGAGTGCTTCTATTGGAAAGTAACAGCCTAAATGACAACATGCTCTCAAAATGCTTCTCTCGGGCCGAAAAGCTCAAAAGTGACATTTTGCTGTTTTCTGACCAACTACTGATGGCACCAGATGAAACTGCCCTGGTAGTGTAGAATTCATCAAATCACACGTTTCTGGCTTGGAAACTTGTTTCTGAGTGCTTCTGATGGAAAGTAACAGCCTAAATGACAACATGCTCTCAAAATGCTTCTCTCGGGCCGAAAAGCTCAAAAGTGACATTTGGCTGTTTTCTGACCAACTACTGATGGGACCTACATGAAACTGCCCTGGCAGTATAGAATTCATCAAATCACACGTTTCGGGCTTGGAAACTTGTTTCTGAGTGCTTCTGATGGAAAGTAACAGCCTAAATGACAACATGCTCTCAAAATGCTTCTCTCGGGCCGAAAAGCTCAAAAGTGACATTTTGCTGTTTTCTGACCAACTACTGATGGCACCAGATGAAACTGCCCTGGTAGTGTAGAATTCATCAAATCACACGTTTCTGGCTTGGAAACTTGTTTCTGAGTGCTTCTGATGGAAAGTAACAGCCTAAATGACAACATGCTCTCAAAATGCTTCTCTCGGGCCGAAAAGCTCAAAAGTGACATTTGGCTGTTTTCTGACCAACTACTGATGTCAACTACATGAAACTGCCCTGGCAGTGTAGAATTCATCAAATCACACGTTTCTGGCTTGGAAACTTGTTTCTGAGTGCTTCTGATGGAAAGTAACAGCCTAAATGACAACATGTTCTCAAAATGCTTCTCTCGGGCCGAAAAGCTCAAAAGTGACATTTGGCTGTTTTCTGACCAACTACTGATCCAAGTACCAAGTACATGAAACTGCCCTGGTAGTGTAGAATTCATCAAATCACACGTTTCGGGCTTGGAAACTTGTTTCTGAGTGCTTCTGATGGAAAGTAAAAGCCTAAATGACAACATGTTCTCAAAATGCTTCTCTCGGGCCGAAAAGCTCAAAAGTGACATTTGGCTGTTTTCTGACCAACTACTGATGTCAAGTACATGAAACTGCCCTGGCAGTGTAGAATTCATCAAATCACACGTTTCGGACTTGGAAACTTGTTTCTGAGTGCTTCTGATGAAAAGTAACAGCCTAAATGACAACATGCTCTCAAAATGCTTCTCTCGGGCCGAAAAGCTCAAAAGTGACATTTGGCTGTTTTCTGACCAACTACTGATGTCAAGTACATGAAACTGCCCTGGCAGTGTAGAATTCATCAAATCACACGTTTCGGGCTTGGAAACTTGTTTCTGAGTGCTTCTGATGGAAAGTAACAGCCTAAATGACAACATGCTCTCAAAATGCTTCTCTCGGGCCGAAAAGCTCAAAAGTGACATTTGGCTGTTTTCTGACCAACTACCGATGGGACCTACATGAAACTGCCCTGGCAGTGTAGAATTCATCAAATCACACGTTTCGGGCTTGGAAACTTGTTTCTGAGTGCTTCTGATGGAAAGTAACAGCCTAAATGACAACATGCTCTCAAAATGCTTCTCTCGGGCCGAAAAGCTCAAAAGTGACATTTGGCTGTTTTCTGACCAACTACCGATGGGACCTACATGAAACTGCCCTGGCAGTGTAGAATTCATCAAATCACACGTTTCGGGCTTGGAAACTTGTTTCTGACTGCTTCTGATGGAAAGTAACAGCCTAAATGACAACATGCTCTCAAAATGCTTCTCTCGGGCCGAAAAGCTCAAAAGTGACATTTGGCTGTTTTCTGACCAACTACTGATGGGACCTACATGAAACTGCCCTGGTAGTGTAGAATTCATCAAATCACACATATCTGGCTTGGAAACTTGTTTCTGAGTGCTTCTGTTGAAAAGTAACAGCCTAAATGACAACATGCTCTCAAAATGCTTCTCTTGGGCCGAAAAGCTCAAAAGTGACATTTGGCTGTTTTCTGACCAACTACTGATGTCAACTACATGAAACTGCCCTGGCAGTGTAGAATTCATCAAATCACACATATCTGGCTTGGAAACTTGTTTCTGAGTGCTTCTGATGGAAAGTAACAGCCTAAATGACAACATGCTCTCAAAATGCTTCTCTCGGGCCGAAAAGCTCAAAAGTGACATTTGGCTGTTTTCTGACCAACTACCGATGGGACCTACATGAAACTGCCCTGGCAGTGTAGAATTCATCAAATCACACGTTTCGGGCTTGGAAACTTGTTTCTGAGTGCTTCTGATGGAAAGTAACAGCCTAAATGACAACATGCTCTCAAAATGCTTCTCTCGGGCCGAAAAGCTCAAAAGTGACATTTGGCTGTTTTCTGACCAACTACCGATGGGACCTACATGAAACTGCCCTGGCAGTGTAGAATTCATCAAATCACACGTTTCGGGCTTGGAAACTTGTTTCTGAGTGTTTCTGATGGAAAGTAACAGCCTAAATGACAACATGCTCTCAAAATGCTTCTCTCGGGCCGAAAAGCTCAAAAGTGACATTTGGCTGTTTTCTGACCAACTACTGATGGGACCTACATGAAACTGCCCTGGTAGTGTAGAATTCATCAAATCACACATATCTGGCTTGGAAACTTGTTTCTGAGTGCTTCTGTTGAAAAGTAACAGCCTAAATGACAACATGCTCTCAAAATGCTTCTCTTGGGCCGAAAAGCTCAAAAGTGACATTTGGCTGTTTTCTGACCAACTACTGATGGGACCTACATGAAACTGCCCTGGTAGTGTAGAATTCATCAAATCACACATATCTGGCTTGGAAACTTGTTTCTGAGTGCTTCTGTTGAAAAGTAACAGCCTAAATGACAACATGCTCTCAAAATGCTTCTCTTGGGCCGAAAAGCTCAAAAGTGACATTTGGCTGTTTTCTGACCAACTACTGATGTCAACTACATGAAACTGCCCTGGCAGTGTAGAATTCATCAATTTACACATATCTGGCTTGAAAACTTGTTTCTGAGTGCTTCTATTGGAAAGTAACAGCCTAAATGACAACATGCTCTCAAAATGCTTCTCTCGGGCCGAAAAGCTCAAAAGTGACATTTTGCTGTTTTCTGACCAACTACTGATGTCAACTACATGAAACTGCCCTGGCAGTGTAGAATTCATCAAATCACACGTTTCTGGCTTGGAAACTTGTTTCTGAGTGCTTCTGATGGAAAGTAACAGCCTAAATGACAACATGTTCTCAAAATGCTTCTCTCGGGCCGAAAAGCTCAAAAGTGACATTTGGCTGTTTTCTGACCAACTACTGATCCAAGTACCAAGTACATGAAACTGCCCTGGTAGTGTAGAATTCATCAAATCACACGTTTCGGGCTTGGAAACTTGTTTCTGAGTGCTTCTGATGGAAAGTAAAAGCCTAAATGACAACATGTTCTCAAAATGCTTCTCTCGGGCCGAAAAGCTCAAAAGTGACATTTGGCTGTTTTCTGACCAACTACTGATGTCAAGTACATGAAACTGCCCTGGCAGTGTAGAATTCATCAAATCACACGTTTCGGACTTGGAAACTTGTTTCTGAGTGCTTCTGATGAAAAGTAACAGCCTAAATGACAACATGCTCTCAAAATGCTTCTCTCGGGCCGAAAAGCTCAAAAGTGACATTTGGCTGTTTTCTGACCAACTACTGATCCAAGTACCAAGTACATGAAACTGCCCTAGAATTCATCAAATCACATGTTTCGGGCTTGGAAACTTGTTTCTGAGTGCTTCTGATGGAAAGTAACAGCCTAAATGACAACATGCTCTCAAAATGCTTCTCTCGGGCCGAAAAGCTCAAAAGTGACATTTGGCTGTTTTCTGACCAACTACCGATGGGACCTACATGAAACTGCCCTGGCAGTGTAGAATTCATCAAATCACACGTTTCTGGCTTGGAAACTTGTTTCTGAGTGCTTCTGATGGAAAGTAACAGCCTAAATGACAACATGTTCTCAAAATGCTTCTCTCGGGCCAAAAAGCTCAAAAGTGACATTTTGCTGTTTTCTGACCAACTACAGATGTCAACTACATGAAACTGCCCTGGCAGTGTAGAATTCATCAAATCACACGTTTCGGACTTGGAAACTTGTTTCTGAGTGCTTCTGATGAAAAGTAACAGCCTAAATGACAACATGTTCTCAAAATGCTTCTCTCGGGCCGAAAAGCTCAAAAGTGACATTTGGCTGTTTTCTGACCAACTACTGATGTCAAGTACATGAAACTGCCCTGGCAGTGTAGAATTCATCAAATCACACGTTTCGGACTTGGAAACTTGTTTCTGAGTGCTTCTGATGAAAAGTAACAGCCTAAATGACAACATGCTCTCAAAATGCTTCTCTCGGGCCGAAAAGCTCAAAAGTGACATTTGGCTGTTTTCTGACCAACTACTGATGTCAAGTACATGAAACTGCCCTGGCAGTGTAGAATTCATCAAATCACACGTTTCGGGCTTGGAAACTTGTTTCTGAGTGCTTCTGATGGAAAGTAACAGCCTAAATGACAACATGCTCTCAAAATGCTTCTCTCGGGCCGAAAAGCTCAAAAGTGACATTTGGCTGTTTTCTGACCAACTACCGATGGGACCTACATGAAACTGCCCTGGCAGTGTAGAATTCATCAAATCACACGTTTCGGGCTTGGAAACTTGTTTCTGAGTGCTTCTGATGGAAAGTAACAGCCTAAATGACAACATGCTCTCAAAATGCTTCTCTCGGGCCGAAAAGCTCAAAAGTGACATTTGGCTGTTTTCTGACCAACTACCGATGGGACCTACATGAAACTGCCCTGGCAGTGTAGAATTCATCAAATCACACGTTTCGGGCTTGGAAACTTGTTTCTGAGTGCTTCTGATGGAAAGTAACAGCCTAAATGACAACATGCTCTCAAAATGCTTCTCTCGGGCCGAAAAGCTCAAAAGTGACATTTGGCTGTTTTCTGACCAACTACTGATGGGACCTACATGAAACTGCCCTGGTAGTGTAGAATTCATCAAATCACACATATCTGGCTTGGAAACTTGTTTCTGAGTGCTTCTGTTGAAAAGTAACAGCCTAAATGACAACATGCTCTCAAAATGCTTCTCTTGGGCCGAAAAGCTCAAAAGTGACATTTGGCTGTTTTCTGACCAACTACTGATCCAAGTACCAAGTACATGAAACTGCCCTAGAATTCATCAAATCACACGTTTCGGGCTTGGAAACTTGTTTCTGAGTGCTTCTGATGGAAAGTAAAAGCCTAAATGACAACATGTTCTCAAAATGCTTCTCTCGGGCCGAAAAGCTCAAAAGTGACATTTGGCTGTTTTCTGACCAACTACTGATGGGACCTACATGAAACTGCCCTGGTAGTGTAGAATTCATCAAATCACACATATCTGGCTTGGAAACTTGTTTCTGAGTGCTTCTGTTGAAAAGTAACAGCCTAAATGACAACATGCTCTCAAAATGCTTCTCTTGGGCCGAAAAGCTCAAAAGTGACATTTGGCTGTTTTCTGACCAACTACTGATGTCAACTACATGAAACTGCCCTGGCAGTGTAGAATTCATCAAATCACACGACAACATGCTCTCAAAATGCTTCTCTCGGGCCGAAAAGCTCAAAAGTGACATTTGGCTGTTTTCTGACCAACTACTGATGTCAAGTACATGAAACTGCCCTGGCAGTGTAGAATTCATCAAATCACACGTTTCGGACTTGGAAACTTGTTTCTGAGTGCTTCTGATGAAAAGTAACAGCCTAAATGACAACATGCTCTCAAAATGCTTCTCTCGGGCCGAAAAGCTCAAAAGTGACATTTGGCTGTTTTCTGACCAACTACTGATGTCAAGTACATGAAACTGCCCTGGCAGTGTAGAATTCATCAAATCACACGTTTCGGGCTTGGAAACTTGTTTCTGAGTGCTTCTGATGGAAAGTAACAGCCTAAATGACAACATGCTCTCAAAATGCTTCTCTCGGGCCGAAAAGCTCAAAAGTGACATTTGGCTGTTTTCTGACCAACTACCGATGGGACCTACATGAAACTGCCCTGGCAGTGTAGAATTCATCAAATCACACGTTTCGGGCTTGGAAACTTGTTTCTGAGTGCTTCTGATGGAAAGTAACAGCCTAAATGACAACATGCTCTCAAAATGCTTCTCTCGGGCCGAAAAGCTCAAAAGTGACATTTGGCTGTTTTCTGACCAACTACCGATGGGACCTACATGAAACTGCCCTGGCAGTGTAGAATTCATCAAATCACACGTTTCGGGCTTGGAAACTTGTTTCTGAGTGCTTCTGATGGAAAGTAACAGCCTAAATGACAACATGCTCTCAAAATGCTTCTCTCGGGCCGAAAAGCTCAAAAGTGACATTTGGCTGTTTTCTGACCAACTACTGATGGGACCTACATGAAACTGCCCTGGTAGTGTAGAATTCATCAAATCACACATATCTGGCTTGGAAACTTGTTTCTGAGTGCTTCTGTTGAAAAGTAACAGCCTAAATGACAACATGCTCTCAAAATGCTTCTCTTGGGCCGAAAAGCTCAAAAGTGACATTTGGCTGTTTTCTGACCAACTACTGATCCAAGTACCAAGTACATGAAACTGCCCTAGAATTCATCAAATCACACGTTTCGGGCTTGGAAACTTGTTTCTGAGTGCTTCTGATGGAAAGTAAAAGCCTAAATGACAACATGTTCTCAAAATGCTTCTCTCGGGCCGAAAAGCTCAAAAGTGACATTTGGCTGTTTTCTGACCAACTACTGATGGGACCTACATGAAACTGCCCTGGTAGTGTAGAATTCATCAAATCACACATATCTGGCTTGGAAACTTGTTTCTGAGTGCTTCTGTTGAAAAGTAACAGCCTAAATGACAACATGCTCTCAAAATGCTTCTCTTGGGCCGAAAAGCTCAAAAGTGACATTTGGCTGTTTTCTGACCAACTACTGATGTCAACTACATGAAACTGCCCTGGCAGTGTAGAATTCATCAAATCACACGACAACATGCTCTCAAAATGCTTCTCTCGGGCCGAAAAGCTCAAAAGTGACATTTGGCTGTTTTCTGACCAACTACTGATGTCAAGTACATGAAACTGCCCTGGCAGTGTAGAATTCATCAAATCACACGTTTCGGACTTGGAAACTTGTTTCTGAGTGCTTCTGATGAAAAGTAACAGCCTAAATGACAACATGCTCTCAAAATGCTTCTCTCGGGCCGAAAAGCTCAAAAGTGACATTTGGCTGTTTTCTGACCAACTACTGATGTCAAGTACATGAAACTGCCCTGGCAGTGTAGAATTCATCAAATCACACGTTTCGGGCTTGGAAACTTGTTTCTGAGTGCTTCTGATGGAAAGTAACAGCCTAAATGACAACATGCTCTCAAAATGCTTCTCTCGGGCCGAAAAGCTCAAAAGTGACATTTGGCTGTTTTCTGACCAACTACCGATGGGACCTACATGAAACTGCCCTGGCAGTGTAGAATTCATCAAATCACACGTTTCGGGCTTGGAAACTTGTTTCTGAGTGCTTCTGATGGAAAGTAACAGCCTAAATGACAACATGCTCTCAAAATGCTTCTCTCGGGCCGAAAAGCTCAAAAGTGACATTTGGCTGTTTTCTGACCAACTACTGATGGGACCTACATGAAACTGCCCTGGCAGTGTAGAATTAATCAAATCACACGTTTCTGGCTTGGAAACTTGTTTCTGAGTGCTTCTGATGGAAAGTAACAGCCTAAATGACAACATGTTCTCAAAATGCTTCTCTCGGGCCGAAAAGCTCAAAAGTGACATTTGGCTGTTTTCTGACCAACTACTGATCCAAGTACCAAGTACATGAAACTGCCCTAGAATTCATCAAATCACACGTTTCGGGCTTGGAAACTTGTTTCTGAGTGCTTCTGATGGAAAGTAAAAGCCTAAATGACAACATGTTCTCAAAATGCTTCTCTCGGGCCGAAAAGCTCAAAAGTGACATTTTGCTGTTTTCTGACCAACTACTGATGGGACCTACATGAAACTGCCCTGGCAGTGTAGAATTCATCAAATCACACGTTTCGGGCTTGGAAACTTGTTTCTGAGTGCTTCTGATGGAAAGTAACAGCCTAAATGACAACATGCTCTCAAAATGCTTCTCTCGGGCCGAAAAGCTCAAAAGTGACATTTGGCTGTTTTCTGACCAACTACTGATGTCAACTACATGAAACTGCCCTGGCAGTGTAGAATTCATCAAATCACACGTTTCGGGCTTGGAAACTTGTTTCTGAGTGCTTCTGATGGAAAGTAACAGCCTAAATGACAACATGCTCTCAAAATGCTTCTCTCGGGCCGAAAAGCTCAAAAGTGACATTTGGCTGTTTTCTGACCAACTACTGATGGGACCTACATGAAACTGCCCTGGTAGTGTAGAATTCATCAAATCACACATATCTGGCTTGGAAACTTGTTTCTGAGTGCTTCTGTTGAAAAGTAACAGCCTAAATGACAACATGCTCTCAAAATGCTTCTCTTGGGCCGAAAAGCTCAAAAGTGACATTTGGCTGTTTTCTGACCAACTACTGATGTCAACTACATGAAACTGCCCTGGCAGTGTAGAATTCATCAAATCACACGTTTCTGGCTTGGAAACTTGTTTCTGAGTGCTTCTGATGGAAAGTAACAGCCTAAATGACAACATGTTCTCAAAATGCTTCTCTCGGGCCGAAAAGCTCAAAAGTGACATTTGGCTGTTTTCTGACCAACTACTGATCCAAGTACCAAGTACATGAAACTGCCCTGGTAGTGTAGAATTCATCAAATCACACGTTTCGGGCTTGGAAACTTGTTTCTGAGTGCTTCTGATGGAAAGTAAAAGCCTAAATGACAACATGCTCTCAAAATGCTTCTCTCGGGCCGAAAAGCTCAAAAGTGACATTTGGCTGTTTTCTGACCAACTACTGATGTCAACTACATGAAACTGCCCTGGCAGTGTAGAATTCATCAAATCACACGTTTCTGGCTTGGAAACTTGTTTCTGAGTGCTTCTGATGGAAAGTAACAGCCTAAATGACAACATGCTCTCAAAATGCTTCTCTCGGGCCGAAAAGCTCAAAAGTGACATTTGGCTGTTTTCTGACCAACTACTGATGTCAACTACATGAAACTGACCTGGCAGTGTAGAATTCATCAAATCACACGTTTCTGGCTTGGAAACTTGTTTCTGAGTGCTTCTGATGAAAAGTAACAGCCTAAATGACAACATGCTCTCAAAATGCTTCTCTCGGGCCGAAAAGCTCAAAAGTGACATTTGGCTGTTTTCTGACCAACTACTGATGTCAACTACATGAAACTGCCCTGGCAGTGTAGAATTCATCAAATCACACGTTTCTGGCTTGGAAACTTGTTTCTGAGTGCTTCTGATGGAAAGTAACAGCCTAAATGACAACATGCTCTCAAAATGCTTCTCTCGGGCCGAAAAGCTCAAAAGTGACATTTGGCTGTTTTCTGACCAACTACTGATGTCAACTACATGAAACTGACCTGGCAGTGTAGAATTCATCAAATCACACGTTTCTGGCTTGGAAACTTGTTTCTGAGTGCTTCTGATGGAAAGTAAAAGCCTAAATGACAACATGTTCTCAAAATGCTTCTCTCGGGCCGAAAAGCTCAAAAGTGACATTTGGCTGTTTTCTGACCAACTACTGATGTCAAGTACATGAAACTGCCCTGGTAGTGTAGAATTCATCAAATCACACGTTTCTGGCTTGGAAACTTGTTTCTGAGTGCTTCTGATGGAAAGTAACAGCCTAAATGACAACATGTTCTCAAAATGCTTCTCTCGGGCCAAAAAGCTCAAAAGTGACATTTGGCTGTTTTCTGACCAACTACTGATGGGACCTACATGAAACTGCCCTGGCAGTGTAGAATTCATCAAATCACACGTTTCGGGCTTGGAAACTTGTTTCTGAGTGCTTCTGATGGAAAGTAACAGCCTAAATGACAACATGCTCTCAAAATGCTTCTCTCGGGCCGAAAAGCTCAAAAGTGACATTTGGCTGTTTTCTGACCAACTACTGATGTCAACTACATGAAACTGCCCTGGCAGTGTAGAATTCATCAAATCACACGTTTCGGGCTTGGAAACTTGTTTCTGAGTGCTTCTGATGGAAAGTAACAGCCTAAATGACAACATGCTCTCAAAATGCTTCTCTCGGGCCGAAAAGCTCAAAAGTGACATTTGGCTGTTTTCTGACCAACTACTGATGGGACCTACATGAAACTGCCCTGGTAGTGTAGAATTCATCAAATCACACATATCTGGCTTGGAAACTTGTTTCTGAGGGCTTCTGTTGGAAAGTAACAGCCTAAATGACAACATGCTCACAAAATGCTTCTCTCGGGCCGAAAAGCTCAAAAGTGACATTTTGCTGTTTTCTGACCAACTACTGATGGCACCAGATGAAAATGCCCTGGTAGTGTAGAATTCATCAATTTACACATATCTGGCTTGAAAACTTGTTTCTGAGCGCTTCTGTTGGAACGTAACAGCCTAAATGACAACATGCTCTCAAAATGCTTCTCTCGGGCCGAAAAGCTCAAAAGTGACATTTTGCTGTTTTCTGACCAACTACTGATGGCACCAGATGAAACTGCCCTGGTAGTGTAGAATTCATCAAATCACACGTTTCTGGCTTGAAAACTTGTTTCTGAGTGCTTCTGTTGGAAAGTAACAGCCTAAATGACAACATGCTCTCAAAATGCTTCTCTCGGGCCGAAAAGCTCAAAAGTGACATTTTGCTGTTTTCTGACCAACTACTGATGGCACCAGATGAAACTGCCCTGGTAGTGTAGAATTCATCAAATCACACGTTTCTGGCTTGGAAACTTGTTTCTGAGTGCTTCTGTTGGAAAGTAACAGCCTAAATGACAACATGCTCTCAAAATGCTTCTCTCGGGCCGAAAAGCTCAAAAGTGACATTTTGCTGTTTTCTGACCAACTACTGATGGCACCAGATGAAACTGCCCTGGTAGTGTAGAATTCATCAAATCACACGTTTCTGGCTTGGAAACTTGTTTCTGAGTGCTTCTGGTGGAAAGCAACAGCCTAAATTACAACATGCTCTCAAAATACTTGTCTCGGCCTGAAACGCTCAAAAGTGACATTCTGCTGTTTTCGGACCAACTACTGATGGAAACTATAGGAAACTGGCCTGCTAATGTAGAATTCCCCAAACCACACGTTTCTGGCTTGGAAACTTGTTTCTGAGTGCTTCTGGTCGAAAGCAACAGCCTAAGTTACAACATGCTCTCAAAATGCTTATCTCGGCCTGAAAAGCTCAAAAGTGACAATCTGCTGTTTTCCGACCAACTACTGATGGAAAATATAGGAAACTGGCCTCCTCTGAGAACCGTCACCTTATCGTGGTGGAGGAGTTTGAGTGCCCTAATGACCCTAGGAGCTATGCTGTCGGGGGCATTTTGCCCCTGGTAGGGTTTCCCAAGGCAGATTGGTTCTGGGCGAAGGGTCAGACAAATAAGGGTTCAATACACCCTTCATGATGGACAACAGAAAGAACCTGTGTACCCGGCCCGGAGGGTTACCGGGGCCCCGCCCTGGAGCCAGGCCCGGGGTTGTGGCCCGTGGGCGAGTGCCCGGTGGCTGGGCTTTCACCCATGGGGCCCGGCCGGGCCCAGCCCGAACCGGCTACATGGGCTCGTCCCCCTGCAGGCCCACCACCCGCGGAAAGATCCAGAAGGATTTGGTGCAATGTGGATTGGGCAGCAGACCAAGGTGGCGGCCTTGGCAGTCCGATCCTCGGCTACAGAAGTTGGCTCTTGGGACATGGAATGTCACCTCTCTGGCGGGGAAGGAGCTGGATCTTGTGGAAGAGGTTGAGCGCTACCGGCTAGATATAGTCGGCCTCACCTCGACACATAGTTCCGGCTCTGGAACCCAAGTCCTTGAGGGGGGGTGGACCTTCTCCTTTGCTGGAGTTGCTCCGGGTGAGAGGCGGAGGGCCGGGGTGGGCTTTCTGGTAGCCCCCAGACTCTCTGCCTGTATGTTGGGGTTCACCCCAGTAGACGAAAGGGTTGCTTCCCTGCGCCTTCGGGTCGGGGAACGGGTCCTGACTGTTGTCTGCGCTTATGCGCCAAACAGCAGTTCAGAGTACCCGCCCTTTTTGGAGTCCCTGGGACAGGTGCTGGACAGTGCCCCAACCGGGGACTCCATTGTTCTGCTGGGGGATTTCAACGCTCACGTGGGCAATGACAGCAAGACCTGGAGGGGCGTGATTGGGAGGAACGGCCTGCCCGATCTGAACCCGAGTGGTGTTCAGTCATTGGACTTCTGTGCGGGTCGCAGTTTGGCCATAACTAACACCATGTTCAAACATAAGGATGTCCATCGGTGCATGTGGCACCAGGACAGCCTAGGTCGCAGGTCAATGATTGACTTTGTAGTCGTATCATTTGACCTGCGACCATATGTTCTGGACACTCGGGTGAAGAGAGGAGCACAGCTGTCAACTGATCACCACCTGGTGGTGAGTTGGATCAGATGATGGGGGAAGACGCCGCGCAGACCTGGCAGGCCCAAGCGAACAGTGAGGGTCTGCTGGGAACGCCTGGCGGAAGAACCTGTCCAGATGATCTTCAAATCCCACCTCCGGGAGAGCTTCAACCGTGTCCCAAGGGCAGAGGCGGACATTGAGTCCGAATGGGCCATGTTCCGCTCTGCCATTGCCGAGGCGGCTTGCATTGGCCGCAAGGCAGCTGGTGCCAGTCGTGGCGGTAATCCCCGAACCCGCTGGTGGACACCAGAGGTGAGGGGAGCCGTCAGGCTGAAGAAGGAGGCCTACAGGGCATGGTTGGCCTGTGGGTCTCCAGAAGCAGCTGGCGGGTACCGGCGGGCCAAGCGGAGTGCAGCGGCGGCAGTTGCGGAGGCAAAAACTCGGGCGTGGGAGGAGTTCGGTGAGGCCATGGAGGAAGACTATCGATCGGCTCCAAAAAGGTTCTGGCAAACCGTCCGGCGCCTCAGGGGGGGAAGGTGGCAACTAGCTCACACTGTTTACAGTGGGGGCGGGGAGCTGCTGACGTCAACTGGGGACATTGTCGGGCGGTGGAAGGAATACTTTGAGGAGCTCCTCAATCCCACCAGCACGTATTCCAGTGAGGAAACAGAGACGGGGGTATCGGGGGCGGGTCGTCCAATTTCTGGGGCAGAAGTTGCCGAGGTAGTGAAACAACTCCGAGGCAGCGGAGCCCCGGGGGTGGATGAGATTCGTCCTGGATATCTCAAGGCTCTGGATGTTGTAGGGCTGTCTTGGTAGACACGTCTTTGCAACATTGCATGGACATCGGGGGCAGTGCCTCTGGAGTGGCAGACCGGGGTGGTGGTCCCCATTTTCAAGAAGGGGGACCAGAGGGTGTGTTCCAACTACAGGGGGATCACACTCCTCAGCCTACCTGGTAAGGTCTACTCCAGGGTGCTGGAGAAGAGGGTCCGTTCGATAGTTGAACCTCAGATTGAGGAGGAGCAATGTGGTTTTCGTCCCGGACGCGGAACCGTGGACCAGCTCTTTACCCTCGCCAGGGTGCTGGAGGGGGCATGGGAGTTTGCCCAACCGGTCCACATGTGTTTTGTGGATTTGGAGAAGGCTTACGACCGTGTCCCCAGGGGCATCCTGTGGGGGGCGCTCCGGGAGTATGGGGTTGGTGGCGCCCTGCTAGGGGCCATCCAGTCCCTGTACCGAAGGAGCATGAGTCTGGTTCGAGTGGCCGGCAATAACTCGGACCTGTTCCCGGTGAGGGTTGGACTCCGCCAGGGCTGCCCTTTGTCACCGGTTCTGTTCATAACTTTTACGGACAGAATTTCTAGGCACAGCCGAGTGGTGGAGGGTGTCAGGTTCGGTAGCGGGAGGATCTCGTCCCTGCTTTTTGCGGATGACGTGGTCCTCCTAGCTCCATCGAACAGTGACCTCCAGCTCATGCTGGGACGGTTCGCAGCCAAGTGTGAAGTGGCTGGGATTAGAATCAGCACCTCCAAGTCTGAGGCTATGGTCCTCAGCTGGAAAAGGGTGGATTGCCCTCTCCGGGTCGGGGGGGAGGTCCTTCCTCAGGTGGAGGAGTTTAAGTATCTCGGGGTCTTGTTCACGAGTGAGGGTAGGATGGAGCGAGAGATGGACAGGCGGATTGGGGCGGCGTCAGCAGTGATGCGGGCGCTGAACCGGTCCGTTGTGGTGAAGAGGGAGCTTAGCCAAAAAGCGAAGCTCTCGATTTACCGGTCTATCTTCGTTCCAATCCTCACCTATGGTCACGAGCTCTGGGTAGTGACCGAAAGAATGAGATCGCGAGTGCAAGCGGCCGAAATGAGTTTCCTTCCTTCCTCCTCTGCTCCTCCACATCGAGAGGAGCCAGTTGAGGTGGTTCGGGCATCTAGTAAGGATGCCACCCGGACGCCTTCCTTGGGAGGTGTTTCAGGCGTGTCCAACCGGGAGGAGACCTCGGGGCCGCCCCAGGACACGCTGGAGGGACTACATCGCCCGGCTGGCCTGGGAACGCCTCGGGGTTCCTGCGGAAGAGCTGATGGAAGTGGCTGGGGAGAGGACTGTCTGGGCTTCTTTGCTGAGGCTGCTGCCCCCACGACCCGGACCCAGATAAGCGGAGGACGACGACGACGACATTCTGCTGTTTTCCGACCAACTACTGATGGAAAATATAGGAAACTGGCCTGCTAGTGTAGAATTCCCCAAACCACATGTTTCTGGCTTGGAAACTTGTTTCTGAGTGCTTCTGTTGGAAAGCAACAGCATAAATTACAACATGCTCTCAAAATGCTTCTCTCGGGCCGAAAAGCTCAAAAGTGACATTCTGCTGTTTTCTGACCAACTACTGATGGCACCTACATGAAACTGCCCTGGTAGTGTAGAAGTCCCCAAATCACACGTTTCTGGCTTGGAAACTTGTTTCTGAGTGCTTCTGTTGGAAAGTAACAGCATAAATTACAACATGCTCTCAAAATGCTTCTCTCGGCCTGAAAAGCTCAAAAGTGACATTCTGCTGTTTTCCGGCCAACTACAGATGGCAACTACATGAAACTGCCCTGGTAGTGTAGAATTCACCAAATCACACGTTTCTTGCTTGGAAACTTGTTTCTGAGTGCTTCTGTTGGAAAGCAACATCCTAAATTACAACATGCGCTCAAAATGCTTCTCTCGGCCTGAAAAGCTCAAAAGTGACATTCTGCTGTTTTCCAACCAACTACTGATGGCAACTACATGAAACTGCCCTGGTAGTGTAGAATTCATCAAATCACACGTTTCTGGCTTGGAAACTTGTTTCTGAGTGCTTCTGTTGGAAAGCAACAGCCTACTTTACAACATGCTCTCAAAATGCTTCTCTCGGCCTGAAAAGCCCAAAAGTGACATTCTGCTGTTTTCGGACCAACTACTGATGGAAACTACATGAAACTGCCCTGGTAGTGTAGAATTCATCAAATCACACGTTTCTGGCTTGGAAACTTGTTTCTGAGTGCTTCTGTTGGAAAGCAACAGCCTACTTTACAACATGCTCTCAAAATGCTTCTCTCGGCCTGAAAAGCCCAAAAGTGACATTCTGCTGTTTTCGGACCAACTACTGATGGAAACTACATGAAACTGCCCTGGTAGTGTAGAATTCCACAAACCACACGTTTCTGGCTTGGAATCTTGTTTCTGAGCGCTTCTGTTGGAAAGTAACAGCCTAAGTTACAACATGCTCTCAAAATGCTTCTCTCGGCCTGAAAAGGACAAAAGTGACATTCTGCTGTTTTCGGACCAACTGCCGAGGGAATAATGAGACAGCCGAACATAGCATGATTCCACAGTGGCAGTGAGCTTTGAGAACAGTTCAGTTTCCCTTTTGATAGCAACAATTATTTTAATGTGGATGAATTGCATACTGTACATTCATACTCCATTTGTCTTGATAGTACACTGTTAAAATTAAAATCACATTCAAATATAAAGACGAATATCTACAGAACTTAAACACAAAACTAGCCAGCAGTAAGATCATTTTGGTGGTGAGTGGGCTTTTAACCAAGACAGGCTCTGGTCAATGTTTTCTACCTGTGTTTTAACCTGTCATCTTTCTCTCATGTAGGACACATGAGGAAAGTTACAATGCCTAGGCCAATGTGATATTTACTCCAAAGTAAAGAGGTTGTTTCACAAGAAATTAAGATTTTGCAAATTATGACACTGGGTCCTAATTCATAGATTTTATATTTGCTGTTATAAATCTTTTCATTTATTTCATGTATACTTTTTGTAACCTTTTAATATGGATGTTTTCATGAATGCAAGCTTTGACTTAATTTTGTTGAACTGTTAAGACCATTACACAAATGGTTATAACTTTTGCTATATAAAATGGATCATACAAAATTTACTTTACAGTAAAAACACATTTTTTGAAAGCTGTCATTCATCAGTTTCCTGTGATGATTGGAAATATAATGTTGATGTAAACCGTTAACAAAATATAGTAGTTATTAATGGTATCTTAATGTTTTCATTTATGTCTTAACATTTACCCAAGTTTGCATTTATCTTAGCAGAATGTAAAAAAAAATTATGAAAAGCTGATGTTATGCGCTTGTTTTGTTTGAACATTTCTTTAAGACAAATGAAGAAATTTCACTGAGAAACTTCTCCTTTTGTGAAAAACAAGGAAATATCTGCACACTAAATAGTTTTAAGTCTCGTAGGAAGTATTATTTATTTATGACGTTCTGACATATGAGAAGGTTCTGTGGGTATTGCTCGGTATTGAGGCTTATATAGTGAGGCTAAAAAAATGTAACACACAATTGGCTGATTATGTTTCTGTTTGCCTCACTATAAAAACGTCACAATACCTTTGCCTGAGGGAGACCCTCTCAGAGTTGGCAACACAGTGAACAAGTGATACCTCCTTGGGGGCTTCAAAACTATTGTGTCCAGCTAATTCTTTGTTTTTCCACTTTGAGCCCTTTTATCCAGTCACATTCAAGACCAGTTTTACACAGCCAGGTGTGCACTTTTAAGGGTACAATATATTTAGCCTCCTTGCAGCATGTGAGATGAACCTATGCATTTGGTTTGAATGGCATGTCATCCTCACTTATCATCATATGTGAAATAGTTTCAGAAATTTTACTTTGAACATTATGAAAATATGTCCTGTGTTTTCTCTGGCTACCTAAACCAGTTTTTGTACAAAAGGAGACCTGTGAATACAAAAGCTGGGGACTGCTGTAAATAAAACTAGTTGACAATTATAGAATTTCACTTCTGAGTTATTTCAATACCTCACTGCCTTCAACCTATTGCCCTCTGAATATTTTTGACCGCATTAAATCCTTAGTTGTAGTCAGGTGAGACAGAGTCCGAATTATTACCAACCTGAATTTGTGTCAAAGCTGTCACCTTTGTTGCAGTGACAAACGTTATGTAACAGTATCATTCTCAGAACTGATTACTGACTAAACATGCTGTCTCATTAAAGGTTGTATTGCGGATAACACATTGTGCACTTTTTTTCCCACCAAATAAACTGGGTGCTATAATCACTAGTACAGACCTATTAAACAAAAACTGTTCACTAGAAATACTGTAAAGACATGTTGTGGTGTTGGCCTGCAACAATTTAGTGAATCTTGCCCTTGACTTAATGAATAGTTCAAAAAGACCATACACATGATATTAGAGTAATTGTCTTTTATTAACAAATTTTGAACATGGCTTGGTTCATTTGTAATAAAAACTGAACCCCCAGAGCCCTCATATAACAACTGATTTTTTTTCTTGGCTACATTAGTAAACTTGTATTTGTTTTTATTCCCAGCACCTTTTGTAGGACATCTTGTACTTAATTTGATACAAAATGCAAACAAATACACCACCTTATTCATAGAATATCTGAAGTCCAGTCAAACAAACGTAGTTGACCTGCAACACATGCCTGTGGTGGTTTGATAAATTTGCTGTTATAAATCTTTTCATTTATTTCATGTATACTTTTTGTAACCTTTTAATATGGATGTTTTCATGAATGCAAGCTTTGACTTAATTTTGTTGAACTGTTAAGACCATTACACAAATGGTTATAACTTTTGCTATATAAAATGGATCATACAAAATTTACTTTACAGTAAAAACACATTTTTTGAAAGCTGTCATTCATCAGTTTCCTGTGATGATTGGAAATATAATGTTGATGTAAACCGTTAACAAAATATAGTAGTTATTAATGGTATCTTAATGTTTTCATTTATGTCTTAACATTTACCCAAGTTTGCATTTATCTTAGCAGAATGTAAAAAAAAATTATGAAAAGCTGATGTTATGCGCTTGTTTTGTTTGAACATTTCTTTAAGACAAATGAAGAAATTTCACTGAGAAACTTCTCCTTTTGTGAAAAACAAGGAAATATCTGCACACTAAATAGTTTTAAGTCTCGTAGGAAGTATTATTTATTTATGACGTTCTGACATATGAGAAGGTTCTGTGGGTATTGCTCGGTATTGAGGCTTATATAGTGAGGCTAAAAAAATGTAACACACAATTGGCTGATTATGTTTCTGTTTGCCTCACTATAAAAACGTCACAATACCTTTGCCTGAGGGAGACCCTCTCAGAGTTGGCAACACAGTGAACAAGTGATACCTCCTTGGGGGCTTCAAAACTATTGTGTCCAGCTAATTCTTTGTTTTTCCACTTTGAGCCCTTTTATCCAGTCACATTCAAGACCAGTTTTACACAGCCAGGTGTGCACTTTTAAGGGTACAATATATTTAGCCTCCTTGCAGCATGTGAGATGAACCTATGCATTTGGTTTGAATGGCATGTCATCCTCACTTATCATCATATGTGAAATAGTTTCAGAAATTTTACTTTGAACATTATGAAAATATGTCCTGTGTTTTCTCTGGCTACCTAAACCAGTTTTTGTACAAAAGGAGACCTGTGAATACAAAAGCTGGGGACTGCTGTAAATAAAACTAGTTGACAATTATAGAATTTCACTTCTGAGTTATTTCAATACCTCACTGCCTTCAACCTATTGCCCTCTGAATATTTTTGACCGCATTAAATCCTTAGTTGTAGTCAGGTGAGACAGAGTCCGAATTATTACCAACCTGAATTTGTGTCAAAGCTGTCACCTTTGTTGCAGTGACAAACGTTATGTAACAGTATCATTCTCAGAACTGATTACTGACTAAACATGCTGTCTCATTAAAGGTTGTATTGCGGATAACACATTGTGCACTTTTTTTCCCACCAAATAAACTGGGTGCTATAATCACTAGTACAGACCTATTAAACAAAAACTGTTCACTAGAAATACTGTAAAGACATGTTGTGGTGTTGGCCTGCAACAATTTAGTGAATCTTGCCCTTGACTTAATGAATAGTTCAAAAAGACCATACACATGATATTAGAGTAATTGTCTTTTATTAACAAATTTTGAACATGGCTTGGTTCATTTGTAATAAAAACTGAACCCCCAGAGCCCTCATATAACAACTGATTTTTTTTCTTGGCTACATTAGTAAACTTGTATTTGTTTTTATTCCCAGCACCTTTTGTAGGACATCTTGTACTTAATTTGATACAAAATGCAAACAAATACACCACCTTATTCATAGAATATCTGAAGTCCAGTCAAACAAACGTAGTTGACCTGCAACACATGCCTGTGGTGGTTTGATAAATTAAAAAAGAAAGAAAGAAATTGGTGTAAAATCACAAAAAAATTGAAATTGAAAAAACAAAAAAAACAGCATTTAAACAAGAGCTTAAGGATCTCTTCTGTAGTTAAAAAAGTATGGCATGACTGCAGGGGGGCTATGTGCACGTGAGAACTGCAACCACAAAAGGCATTTTAAGACACAAAACTAGCATTTTTGCAGTAACTGCAAATTGCACAACTGTGAATTTATGAAGAAATATACGATATAGTGCTGGACAGGTATTTACAAGGGAAACTGCCACATTAAAATGTACAGGTACATTTTAAAACATTTATTGACCAGTCTAAAACCATCATAACATCTAACATTTGAACAATTTATAGGGCCCTTACTTACTTCATGAGTACAGGACACCTGAAGACAAGAATAATTGCACTTTGTGTGTCAACTGAGAAAGATTTTGGCAGAAACACAGAAGTAATTAAATGTGTATCGGTCTAACAAAAAGATTGTCCTAACAACTGACTAAATGTGCTATAGCATTTAAGATTTAACTTGGATTTAACTTGGCACAAAGTCAGAACATCTGACATTTGTAATTTATTATTCCCTTAGATAATTTATGAATGCGGGGCATCTGAAAACAAACTGTGCCTATAAAACCCTTTCAGAGTAAGCAAAATTATTGCTTGAGTTTTTTGTGAGCAAGTCCTTATCATTTTACAACTGTTGGCTAGGAAGCAGTATGGCCACAATCATGGTTGAAGGGCCACATACTGTGTTACACAATGTCCATCACCCAGATGTTGCTGTCAAGGATTTCATTGAATTCAGCACGAAAGTTGAGAAAAAGAAATTTTCATAGCACTCCAGGAACATTCCACATGTTCGTCCAATTGGACGTCTTGTTAAATCAGACATTACTGTGAACTCAATAATGATACTGTCTGACACAATCAAATCGGATCCTGTGCAGAATCTTAGAAATTTCCCCAGTTTTGCTTCATCCAGTTCCCTAATATACCGTCTGAGATGATGTTCAACCTCTTTTTGCTTTGCTGTCATATCTGCTGGGAACTTCAACAGCCTCGACACCTTCAGTTGTTGGTTTAAGGTCAGCATACATCTTTGTCAGTTCTTCATAACTGAGATTCATCTGTGGTTTTGTGATGTCCCTCCAACAATCAATTACAAAGTTTGGCTTTTGCACAAGTTCTTTGTGGGAAATTTCTTCCAGAATTGCTGGAAGGGTGTCTGCTGAGACTTTTCTTCTGCATTCGTAGTTGTTGAGGACTTCCAAAAGGTCATCAGGGTCAACAGAAGAGAAGTCTTGTAAAGCTTGCATGAGGACCTCTCTCTCTTGGCAGCTTGTGAACTGAAGAAAGACTTCTGTCAGGTCACTGTGCACTGCTCCAAATAACATCTCCTCAATGAAAGGGGGTGCAAGCTTAATAGGAAGATAGTGGCAATCTTGGTATCCTGTCAAGAAAATTCTGCCAATGGCTTTCCAGGTGTCAGCCTTGAAATCTTGCCTGATGAAGGGTATTTTCAATGTTGTCCCAAGTGTGCAGCGGTCATAGAAATCCTGCCAAAATGCACTAAAGACATCTCTGAGAAGCCCTGACCCACTACCAGCTTCCTCAGAGTTATCTGGTAGTATTCACCTCATTTCCAGTGGTCTGGTCAGAATCTGAGGGTCAGAAAATGCTTCAATCATGTCACTGAAGCAATTTGCATGATGTATAGTAATATTTTTTTGTAAAGTTGCATGGTCAGGTGTTTCAGGCTGATAAATCAGTGTGTCATCTTGATTAAACTCAGCCTCTGTGTGTGCGCCAAATGTAATTTCAGGGTCAGAATTATCATACGTGATGTCTCCTTCTAAAATAAGGTTGATCTCTGAGACTGCTGGGTGATCTGTGATGACTGGAAGATTTGCAGCAGAGAGATCTGTGACAACAGGGTGATAAAGGCTGCTTGCCTGGTCTTCGTCTTGATCTGAGTAACTGGGTGACAGAGATAGGGACTGGCTGTCAGAAACTTCAATAACTTCATCCTGGCCTGCAAAGCTCAAATCATTGTCTTGGAGTTCAGTGCTATAGGCATGTTCACCTGATAGTGGTTTTGGCTGAGTGGCAATGTAGAATCTCAGCCTTGGTAGTTTGTTAGGTCTCATATATGGTGCCAACTGAAACATCATCAGAAAAAGACTTTTGTTTAAAGTCCCATACATCAAATGTAAAATCTGATTCATGGCCTTTACTTGAAACACCTTTTGGGGAAAAAAAGACTCTTCCCCTCTTTCAGGATCTCATTAAATCCAGCATTGATGTCCATAACAACCTTTCTGGTGCCCCCTCCTTGTTTGGCTCTAACCTGTTTAGTTTCATTATTTTCTTGGTGTATCCAACCTATCTCAATAGTCCGCGTAACTACGCGGACTATTGAGATAGGTTTTGAGATCATTCCTTGGTCTGGAATGGGGTTCAGAGGTTTGTTGCCCCTCTCCACTTTCTTTGCTTTCCTTTCTTATCTTCATTTTCTCCCTGAGCCTTTCAAGAAGACCCAGTTTGCGCTTTGAGACTGGCTTTTGATTGCTGCAAAAATTGAAAAGTGCAATTCTATCTCCATATGAGGGAATGTAGTTGGCCAAAGCTGAATCGTCCATAAGCCGGTTACATCAATGTCGATCTACAGAGCAAAGGAAAAACATGATCAGGGTAAAGAAATATAATGGGTACTACTTTCACACATTGTAATATGTTGCCGTGGAATACAAAACTAAAATTGACAGTGAGCTCAACAAATAGACGGACAGGGAAACACTGTTTAGTGTTTTAGCGCTATTTTATTAATTTGAAAGTAAAATGACACAATGGCTTTGTTGTTAAAGTGCAACTGCCATCATTTTAATTTCATGCATGTAGAATCATCAGCTAAAAACGGCAGCCCTTTTTGTTTATGTTTCCCTATTTAATATTATATTCATAAAGTAATAATTTTCATTTTGTCAATAATTCTTTCCATATGCACAATACTTCATGCTCAGGCCATGATGGCTGCTTGTATCTGTGTGTGGTGAATTGCTGTGACTTGTTTGCCTGTGGTGTTGAAAAGACAATATTTCCCTAATTTCCCCGAGGGAACCTGTCCAAAGGGATTAATAAAGTTCTATCTTGTGTTATCTTATCTTCTGCTGTCTACTGTTTCTGCCAACCTTATCTTTTTACATTGAGTTTTCCAAAGAGTTTCAGAGATAGAGAGTGAAAGAGAAAAACTGCAGTGGGAGGTATCATATTGTTGATTATGTTGATGTGATTGTCAACACATCATTTTTAATGCGTATGCGTGAGCCTGAATCTATGAATGAACGTGTGTCACTCGCATGTAAGCCACACTCCAGCTGTCTGTCTGTCTTTCTGTCTCTCTCTCTCCCTTTGAACAAGGTGAAAACTCATACTGTTTTCTGGTTACAACTCTTTTTTTCTCTTCATTACTCTTCTGCAACGGCAACACTGTCTGTGTGGGGGAAGCAGAAATTCAGCAAGCTATCAGGCACAGGTACAAGCAGGATATGTTGCTGACTAGCCTGTCAACTGGACCTCTGCATCTCAGTTGTCACTACACACCTTTTGCTCCTCCATCAGTGTGAGAGCTTCCTCTGGGACCCCCCCGATCTCGTAGGAAATCTATCACGGTGATTGACATTTTGGCCAGGTCCAAGGAACCGCTGTTCTGTTGGATTGTAGTCCTTTAAAAGTGTCACATATTACATAATTGATTTAGTCAATTAACACCTTTATTTTAACAATATTGTAGGGATGATTATTGGCAATTTCATATTTTTTTTTTCAATTTTCATAAAATATTGACAAAAATTTAAAATCAAGCTTTTGAATTAATAATTACCTGTTATGTAGATATAATTAAAAAAGAGTAGGTGATACTGATAAACAGATGTTAGAACAGAGCTGGAAGAAGTAATAAGTGTCATTCCTTTTAAGCAATAGTATGCCTTAATGGTTCCTTGAAAGCATCAAATTTCTTAATTACACACTGGTTTAGCATAAGCAGACACTTGGTGATAGTTGAGAAGATATAAGCAGGTGAGTCCATATTGTAAACACATTCAGCACAGTATTAAACTCTGACTTTAAACAAACAATAAAAGCTATGACATCATAATAACGCGTTTCTACAGAAAGGTAGGCTAGAATAACATTAAAGTTTTAGCTTCACAAGCCTAAACTGCAGCAACTTCTTAATACTTACTGTATGTTTGCTGTATAATGTCAAAAATAACGTCGCAGAGCGTTGCGACTCAGCCACTGCTACACCCAGCACATAGACGGCACCCTAAATGAATGAAACGGCTGCTTTACATCTCGTTTTGATCATTTAGCAACAAAATTGTTACAACAAAACAACACTGCTCTGAGGTAACATTTGGATGTCATTTCATATTGATTTTGAGAGTCTTTACTTCCTGACTAACCCTGGAAGTATTTGTAAACAGTCTTGAGCAACATTAAAAACAGCAAATCACCATTTTAGCTAGCTTCCTTTATATGCTGCTACTTGATGTTAGGTTGGTAACAACAAGGTTAATAATACTTAAGATGTGAAACACATATCAATTAAGTATGCAGTTGCATAACTTCAGAAACTTACTCTTAACGTTACACTCCATGCGTGCAGCTCCATGCGTGCAGCTCTCGGTCGCTCTCCTACGGAAGAGTATTAGGGATTGACCAGAGGAGACATTTCGACTTCATTCTCGAAATTTTGACTTTTTTCTCAAAATTATATTTCGATTTTTTTTCTCAAAATTTTGACTTTTTTTCTCGAAATTTTGACTTTTTTTTCGAAATTATATTTCGACTTTATTCTCGAAATTATATTTCGACTTTATTCTCGAAATTACGACTTTTTTCTCGAAGTGCATGATGGAAAAAAAATCTACCTCCTAGTATTTTTTTTTCTCATGAATGGCCCTAATACTCTTCCGTATGAAAGACGAAGCTGCAAGAGTAGTAAAAAAAAAAAAAAAAAAAACTGTAAAATGTCTGTAATTCAACTGAAGCATTTTGTCAAATTTAACAGTCTTTCTTCGAATCACTGTAGTTCTGATGACATAACAACTAAGTTCCTTTTGCATGATAAAGGGAAGAAATCTAGGTAAAGACAACAGCAAGGGGAAGCCCCTTCCTGGCAAATAGGAGTGCAACCACATGGGACATTAAAACAGGGACGCTGGAGGTCATCCATTTCAGACTTGGGGGGGCTGAGAAACGGTCCAGTGACGTAAACGAAGTAAAAAGTAAACTTAAACATTTACCTGTTTCTGCTCATAAAGCTAGTGCCATAAGAAAATAATAAATAAAATAGAAAATATAAAGATATATACTGTAGCCTATATGCACGGTTCTCTCTTGACACACAATGTCTCCATCTAGTGCGACTGTATTTTTATACCCATTGAGGATTGATTGATTTTGAGTTTTGACCCTTTGAGGTTGCTGTTGACTGCGGAACCGGGGGGTCCAGGGGGGCCATGGCCCGGGTAACTTTTGTACTCTGACATAGAGGGCTGCATTGGGACCCGGCGGGACCCAACACAAATGGTAATAGTCATTTTGATCCACACTCCACCAGTTGGTGGCGGTAATGGGCCAACTCGCTGTTTGCCAACCACCATTAAACAGTAGAAGAAGAAGAAAAAGAAAAAGAAGGTGTAGCCTAGCGACAGGATGTCAACACAGGAACTTGGTGCACATGCATGAGCGTTTCCACTCCATATCTATTCATAAAAGGACGAATATGCCCTGAACCAGCTTTCATACCAATTTGCTGCTTGCTCCACCTGTCTGTCTGTCTGTCTGTCTGTCAGCTCCATCTGTCATGAGACAAACATGACGTGCAGTTTATTGTGTTTCACCGGCGACGAGCTGACATTACGCGCGACTATTACGCACGGCTGCACGCTCTTTATAACTCACTGTGTGAACCTATGTTGCATAATTAAGATTTGCCCCCTTGTAATTTTTAACCGCCCCCTCATTAACTTCATCCTGACGCCAGGCTTGCCTTAACCTCAATCACTGCGTGATTAATTAAAGGTAGAAAAATAAATAAATACAGAGGAGGAGAATAGAATATGAAACAGCCTTTATTTCATTAAAAACTAAATGAAAACAATGAAATAGGAGCGCTATTCCTGACCAGTGTGTCAAAAGACATGCAGGCCAGGGAAACGAAACAAACAACCCCATGAATCTCCTTATTAATAGCCTATAAAATGACATGTTTTCTCCTGCGGGACGGGAGAAGACACAAAATCAATGCATCTCTATTATTGTGCGGGCAAAAATTCTCAGAGTTTTGCGGGAGCGAGCGGTTGCGGGCGGTAATGGTCAAAAATTCAGGAAAATGAAGAGACAGAAGTCGATAGGTTATCTGATTTTTTTCAAGTAAACAGAAAAAAAAATGATCAAATTACTCCAGCTTCCACTGTGGCCTCATCTGTGCGTTTATGTATAGGCTAAATAGGCTTGGCCTGTGTGAACGTGAGGTGTCAAAAAGGTGGAGAGCCTTGAAGGGCCAGATGGCACCCAACTTCTTTCCCTCTGCCTCACTTATACTTGTACAATGGATAGACTGTAAGATCTTAGATTCAGCAGACAGGAACTCAAAGATACACTGGAGACACGAAGAATCAGGTGCAACTGAGTTTAATGTGCTTATAAGCAGAAACACATACAACTCAACGAGTCAGGCCCCGGGGCAAGACTGAAGATTCTCTACAGAACACTCTCTTTTATGCTCATGCTATCTTTTCCTTATGCCTTCCCATTGCGGCCAATTTCTATTTGTAGAAAACACTTCCTTTTTTGTCCAATTCTGAGCATGAGCTAATCGTGGCAACCGGTCTGGCCTTTGTCCAAGGCTGACCTCAGGGCCCTGGAAAGTACCGAACTTTCTACCAATAGTTTCGAGCCGCTGTACACTCTATTTTTTAAAAGACATGTGAGCTCTGGGGATCTTTCTTTGATTCCCTGAGCTCCCGTATAATACAGACCTTAGAGTGTGTGTGTGTCTATTGTTACATTTTCAAGTGATGGATAATGTCTTATGTGTGTGTGCTTTAAACCATACAAAATATGATGTGTTTTAATCAGGTGCGTGGCTACAACAATGATTCACTTACATGGTTACACAAAATATCACATAACTTAATCATTAGACATAATCAACTTTTGCAGGATACAATATTTATCTGATCATTAAATTATTTCGTTCAAACTTAATCAATTTATGCAGAGTAGAGGCCTTTACCTGATTAGTCATAAAGCAGGGTGTTTCTGCACATTATCAGCTCCAGCTTGAGGTGGGTTTTGTCCTGCCTAGATACCTCCCCAATCCAGGCTGACTCCAACACCTGCCTGCGCAGGCTGCACATCTCCTGCTCCATCCGGAGCCTGTGTTCTTTTATCAACAGTCTATTTTCTCCTTTCCTAATTTGGTAGGTTTGATGCCAAATTCTGCTGAGTTTTTTCCGTTGCTCCGGGGGGAAATGGCACACAAGGCCAAGGGGCCTTGGGAAACTACATGAAGCAGGTCGCGCAATTGTGCTGCCGTTTCCTTCTCGTGCTCAGTTATTAGCTCTCCATCTTCAGGCAGGAAGCTGAGGTGATGTTCTACCTCCCATAGGTGCACTCCGTAGTCGTTGTACAGGTCGTCTCGTGTCACTTGACACATAGCCTGTACTGGCAAGTCTTTGCGGGGGGCTGGCTCTGGTGGTTCTGCCGGTGGCTCTGGAGGGATGGTGGGTGAATAAGAGAGGTTGGCAGGGCATTCACCAGTGTTTTCTGATGATGAAGATCCGTTGGGGGAGTGCAGTGGCAGCAGCTCACTGTCGGAACTATCTTCTGTATCCTCCTGTTGTGGTTGTGGCTGCATGGGTTGTGAGCTGCCCCGCACCCCGTACTGTGAGCCAGTCGGGCCAACATTTACCTCTCCAGGGGGGTTTCCTTGCCAACTAGAACCTGCCTGGGCCCAGTCACCTGGGTCGGTGCTGTCAGGGACCATGTTATGTGTTTCTTTGGGGGACAGGCTTGGTGTTCTCGTGATTTCATCCCATATTACTTTTGTCGCCTCATAGTAAGTGGTGTCTGGGTTTGTGAGCATCCAGCGGAGTCTGCTGAAAGGGGGCTGCTGCTGGGCTGGTGGCCGGATCAGGGGCTGGATGCCGGGCGTCGAGACCGTCCTCTGAACAAGATATCCTGGTGCCTGGGATGGGGTGCCTCCTCCTGGGATGTGGGCCGGTGTGGGGCAGTTCACCATCGGGTAGGTTACCCTTGAACGGTATGGTGGGGGTGGTGGGTACTGCATGGGCGGTCCCTGCTGCTGATACTGGAACCTAGGTTGGTTCCCTGGATTCTGCTGTTGGTATGGATATGGGGTTTCTCCAGTTCTCAGCCATGCTCTGCACCTATCTTCAGGTTGTAAAGGACATCTTTTACTACAGTTCATTTTCTTAAACTTTTTTCTTTTCCCCTTAACCCTTTTAATTTTTGCTTAAGCCATGCAAGTAAGTTAGTAAGCGGGTTGATTGTTAGCGTGGGTTTGGTGACAGCAGAGGCGTGGGGTTGGTGGCCTGAGCCATCCTTGCCCTACATCATATCCTCATATAATCCCTCAGCCTGCCCATACATTTGCTCATACAAGGCAGGTTTTTCTGTCTGAATTGTATCTCATACTGATTGCCGCCATCTTGGCTTATGATCTGGTTTTGGTACTCAGGAGTTTTTTCCTGAGAGACATTCATGTATTTTGGTAGTTCCATGTCTTCAGTGAGCCTCAGACCTTGGTCTATTTCTACAAATTGTCCTGTGATGCTCGCCATGGTTCTTTTAATTACAAGCCGCACTAGGGGAAGAACACAACAAGACACAACAAGAAGAGTTAACATGATGAGACCTAGCATTACTCCTATCATGCGCAAAAGCTTCATTGGAGATAGTGTTATCAGCCAATCCCAAATTGATCAAACCTTAGTGTTCCAACTAGAATGCTGCACGTGTTGGTCTCTTAAGGAGAGTATGTTCTGTAAGGCCCAAGTTAAATTTCCACCCTCCCCTGTATGCATGGGAATGACAGTACAACAGTCTTCTCCTATCACATCACAAACTCCCTGGTCTTGGGCTAACATTGTCTCAATGATAAATCTGTTTTGTATCGTCATGACAGATATGGCATGTAATTGCTCACTGAGGCCCTGAAGGGCTTCTATGGTCCAATTTATGAATCTCTGCTGATTATACCACAAATAATTAATCCAGCGAGCGTTGCGCTCTACATATTTGGCATTTGCAAAATGTCCAGCAACAGGCGCAGAGCCACATCCTCTAGCCCACTTTATGTTTTCCTCTGATATGGCTTGTTCTCCTTCAGGTATCCCATATGGTATCTGTTCATATGCAATGTATATGTTGGCGTCTCTCTGCTGCAAAAAGGGTGTTTGGGTGTCAGTCGATCTGCGCTGTCGCCCTGTGGTACTATTAGTGAGATTGTTGTTTAAACTTATTATCATGACTTGTCCTGTTAACATTACTGGGGCACAAATTCCAGTCCAATTAGCTGGTAGCACAGTTTTCACTTGGAGCTCGTTTTCACACACCCAAAATATATCTGCCAATGGGGTTGCACCATTGGTTAGGTCAAATGTCAAAATCCAGGTGGTTTTATTGTAATTGCGTCCAATGACCCATGAATCATTCCCACCATTGACCACCTGATGGCACTGGATTTTAGCTTCTTGAGTTGTGTTACATACTTTCTGGACCCCTGAGAGTGTCATCCCGCCTGCTGTTGAGGACGCATTCCCTATGATATCCTCATATCTGCATTGGATCAGCCTCTCTGCTTCCTGGGAAGTGTTACTTGAAGTGGCATTGTCCTCGTGCCACACAGAATGGAAATACAAGGCTTGGGGCCAGATGTACTACAGGAGGCACGTGGAATTCCTGTTGAATTTGGTCTGAAGCATTTTTAGATTTAAGACTTTCAGGACAAATTGTGGTTGTGTTGATCCATTTCTCTCTTCCTGCTGCCATCCACATGGTGCATGCAGCAAAACATGTAGTGTGATTCCAGCAATTATCTATGACTGGGAGAGGCCTGATTCTGGGTAGGCCCCTTCTTAGGTGGCATGCTATGCATGTACTATTAGTTACCTGTCTAGCGGAGTATTCTAGCCATTGATAGAATGTCTTGGATTTCCATGTGGTTGTTCTTATTAACTCTACTCTATGCATCAGCACATCTCTTGGTTTTCTCGGGGATACTGGGCCTAATTGGAGCCACTGGCGGGCTACCTTTGCAGATATGGTGTGCCCTGTGTCTGTGTGGGTGCAACCTTTTATGGTACACATAACTCTACTACTACAGTGTTGGCCATGCAACCTAACATTTCCTGTACCCCTGTACGTGGTTATAAGCGTGCGATTTGTAGTAAGTCAGTTGTGTGGTCTCCCTGTAAGGTATCTTGCCCTGTTTTGCAGCTATGGTTCCTAGCGCTACTGCACACTCACCTAATTGTATCTGATTTTGGCTGTCTGGTTCTGCCCCTTCACTCTGTTTTACTCCCGCTAGGATAAGCAATATGGTTAGTAGCATTATTATTCCCACTTTGACTCCTCCCCCCATGCTACCTGTGTTTTCACCCTGTTTTGACCTATTAGGGAGCTGTTCCCTGGGATGTCCCTGCTCTGGGATCTGAGTCTCCTGGGTCTGGGCTGCTTCTGTCTGAGTCCCCTGGGTCTGCATCTGACCTTTCTGGGCTGCTAGCTTCGCCTGTTTCTGGACTGCTGCTTTCTGCTCTCTGCTCTCTTTCTGCTTCTGCTCTTTCTGCTGTTTCTGCTCTCTCTGTGCTTGAGCCCTCATCATCAGTCCTGCTGCTACCAGGTGGCGACTCATGAGATTCATCGTCAGCCACTGAGGTTGGGGTGCTCTCCTCTGAGGTGCTCTCTGTCGACGGCCTCTCTGGTAGCGACCCGCTGCTGTCGCTCTGGACTCTGTCCTGGTCCCGCCAGCGCGCCAAGCGCTCCGACCTCCTGGCCCCCTGTTCCTGTGGGGAGGCATTGCCTTCCCCTTCTGCTTCCCTCGGGGCGGCTTCGCCTTCCCCTTGTGGTGCAGCTCTCTGTCTGGCAGGAGGTATCGGCCTGTCTGGGTTGTTAGCTCTGCAGCAGTGGTTAAGGTGGAACCAAACGTCCTTACCTTCAACTTTCAAGGCAGTTGGCGTAGCTACTAAGACCTTGTATGGACCTTTCCTGCGTGGCTGGTCCCACTTCCTTTTCAACACTTTGACGTACACCCACTCTCCAGGAAGTATGCGTTGAAGGTCTTCAGGGATCTCCACCCGTATGTCCTCGGTGGCACCTTTCACCTGCTGGAACACAGCCCTGTGGATGCGAGTCAGACTTCGTAAGTAGTCAAACATTTAACCTTGCAACTGTTCCAATGAGGGTCCCTCATGGGGCCCTCTCAAATATGGTAGTGGCAGAGGCCAGCCTGTAAGCATTTCATGCGGTGTTAGATGCGTGACTCTGCTGGCTTGTGAGCACGTTGACATTAATGCAAGCGGTAAAGCATCCACCCAGTTTAGCTTATCTCCACTGTCTGCCACTATCTTGGCTATTTTGGCCTTCAAGATATCATTTGCTCTTTCTACCGCTCCCTGTGACTGAGGATGGTAGACGCAGCCAAACTTTTGTTTGATTCCCAATTGCTTTAGTGTCTCTTGTATGACATTGGACACAAAATGGCTGCAGTTGTCTGATGATATGGTATCTGGCATCCCAAATCTTGGGAAGACTTGTTGACACAAAAATTTTGCAACTGTTCTGTGATCCGATTTTGCGGTGGCTTTTGCTTCTACCCATCTGCTGTATCTGCATATGACCACCAAGATATATCTCATTCCTCTTGCTCTTGACTGTGGTCCCATGTCTATGTAGTCTAGCATGAGGTGTCTGAAGGGACCATCAGACATATGTTGTCGCGCGCGCAAGTTTCGCATTCGCTCAGTACTCCACCATACTGCTTGTAGTTTCCTTAGTATCTCCCCCCTTGCGCAATGGTCATTACCATGCGCCAAAAGGATTGCATGTCTTAACAGTAAAGTTGGTAGTACAAAATGACCATGAGCGTCGCGCCAGAGACCATTTGTTGGGCCTGGTTCTGTTGTTCTGATGGCGCCGCACTTTACCCATAGGCGTTTTTCCAGCATCATCTACTCTGTTTTGAGCTAAGATGAGGGATGGTGAGAGTTTCACAATCTTGGATGGTGAGTATTGGTGCCATGATTTCAGCTATGGCTGCCTAATTGTTCCCTCTGGCAATTAATGAGTCAGTCTTTTGATGGGCTGGACATTTAATAACTGCCAAAGCTGTGGGGAGAAGCATGGCTTCTAAAAGGCCACGGATGGCATCTCCATGGGTGACAGGAGTGCCGTCAGCTCTGCAAAATCCTCTTTGTTTCCAGATGTTAGCATGAACATGGCACACACCATAGGCATATGCCGAGTCTGTGTATACATTTAGTGACTTTCCCTGTACTAGTTTACATGCTGCTGTTAGAGCTTTTATCTCGGCGAGTTGGGCTGAGCAGGGCTGAGCAAGTTTGTGTGATTGTAATGTCACAAAGGTTTGGTCATTGCTGTTAAGTTGAACAACCCAGTATCCGGCGTGGGTGCCGGTGGCGTCACGGAAACATGACCCGTCAACAAACCGCATGAGGTCGGCTGGGATTGGTTGATTATGCAAATCTTCCCTGGCGCGCAGAAATTTGTCAGTGTCATGAATGCAGTCATTTTGTGTACCGTCTGTTGGTAGTATCAGTTTTGTGGCTGGATGGATGGTGGTGCAGCATTGAATGTTAAGTTCAGGGGCTGATAGAATTACCTCATAGTCCGTGCGTCTGGCCTGTGTCAGAACGAACCTTGGACTTGTCAGCAGCGCGTGGAGTTGGTGGGAAGTGTATAATGTCGCAGGGTGTCCCATGGTCAGCGATGATGCTTTCTGAAATGCAAACACAGCTGCGCTAACCCCTGATAGCAGGGTGGTAGCCCAGTTTCAATGTTATCAAGTTTGGTGCTGTAATAGCAGCTAATTCTTTTGGAAGGCTGACAGCCATTGCTACGCCTTCTGGCCCCAAAAGCATGTCTTCACATCTAATTGTGCGCAATTTCTGATCAAGTACTGATAATTCCTGATAATCTACATGAGTCTGATCTTTGTCATACATGAGCGTGCAGTGCAGTGGCAGAGTGGGGGTGCGTGCTGCATGATAGTGACGCCGAATCCACCTTTCTCTGTCCTGCCATTCTTGTTTGATATAGGTCTCTGGTGGTACCAGCTGGAGCCAGTAGACAAGTGCCTGTTTTGTTTTAGGTAAGTCTGCAGGGAGCTGTGACATCATGCTGTGTGGCGGGTCATCAGGGAAATCCAAATACAGTCCATCTTGGGTACACATGATTTTTGCTTTTAGTAAACACAGAACGTCTCTTCCCAGTAGGTTCACTGGAGTGTGTGCTGAATATAGCAGGGGTGCACATACGGTTTTACCTGCAATGAGCATTGGAACTGGTTCCATTAATGGTATGACTTGTGATTTCCCAGAGAAGCCTATTGTCTTTATAGATGACGTGGAGAGGGGAAACTTGGAACCTTCTTTTCCAATGCATGAGTATATAGCCCCTGTGTCTACCATGAAAGGATACTCGCGCTTGTGGATGACAACAGGTGTGATTGGCTCATCATGTGACTGCAGTGATATGGCTGGTGATATTAGTTCCCCCTCAGGCTCCTCTGGGCACCCCTACCAGGGTTGTTGGTATGCTTGCTGGTTTCCTGTTGTATAGTTTCTGCCTCGGGACCCACCTCTACCTCCTTGGGGGCTGGTTGCCACCTCCTCTTGGTGCTGGCTGCTGGTGTGTAGCATTAGCAGAGCTGCCATTACCTGCTGTATTGGGGTCTGCTGGGGTTGGCTGTGGTGGTGGTTGGGGCTGATTAGCTTGGGGAGGTGCTGGGTTTGCTGTTATCATAGGGGCTTGTACTTTATTCTTTTCCTTCTCCTTTTTTACCATTTTGCTCAGCTCTCCCAGTTGTAGCTGTGTTAGCTTGTTGGCCAGGTGTTTGTTTTCCTCTTCTGTTTTTTGTTTGTCTTTTCTGCACAGCTCCACATGATGAGGATGATGTGTTCTGAAAATAGGGGCCAATCCATTTTCATCAGTCCTACCACTCCCTCCAGGCGTGTCTGTACTTCTTCTGGCATGGCCTTTTTTATCATCAGTTTGAACAGACTCTATGTTGTTTTGTTGGTGTTCCATGCTTCTCCTGTTTCCTCTTTCCACCTTTTCTGGAAGCTGTGTAGAAACTTGGAGGGACATTCATTCTCAGACAGGGTCTCTCCCTCCAGTTTGGATGGATCCCTTTTTGCTGGGTAGTGCACCCTCAATTGTTTCCACACGTCGGCACGATATCGTCCAAAGCTCACATCATCAGGATCATTAGTGTCAATAGCTGCACCTAGGTGGGAGTCTCTGAATATTTCTGAGGTGATCTGCTTTCCTGCCACATAGGTGAGTAAAGCCTTGATATCTCCTAAGGCTAACTGTATACCAGCTGCGATTTCCTCCAGGGACATTATCCACTTATCAGCCCCGTCTGTGAGTGCTGGTAGGTGCTCTGCTAAACCTATCATGTCCATGAAAGGCCAAGGTACACACTGTGTTCTTCCACGTGGCTTTGTTACAAGGGGACACATGGGGGCGGTGTCGTCACTTTCTGCATCTGACAGGTCTAGCTGTAGGGTGATGTGCTCTGTTGTGGAGCTGGGTTGGGGTTCCCTCGGTTGCTGTTGGGGGGCCCCATCCTGTCGCATATGCTCCTCCAGTTTTTCTATTTCCTCAGTCATATGTTTTACCTTTTCCACAGCTCTCTGAGCAAGTTCCTCCATTTGCTGAAGTAGCTCGCTGTCCTGGGCGCGAGTTGGCGTTGCTCCCTTTGAGGCGCCTTCTGCGAGTCCGTGGCTGCCCCTCTCGGGTGTTTCATTTCTTATCTGCCGGTCTGGCCAAGGTGGAGGGTCAATCGTGGTTCCCCTCCAATATTCTTCTTCCTGGTGTCTCCTTTCTTCCTTTCGGCATCTGCGCCAGTCCAGCATTTCTTCTTCTAGCCATCCGGGCCAGTCTGGTTCCTCCCCCTCGCTTAGGAGCCAGTATCAGGGTTCCAGCCTCTCTTCTTTGTGTGATTCTTTAGTGTGAGATTCGGGTTTTGTTCGGGGGAGGCTTGAGGAGCCAGCAGGATGGGCGGGCTTTTTCATGAGGAGGTCGGAGCAGCTTGCATGATGGGACTTGTATGCTTTGTCTTTGATCAGCCTGTCTCTGCCCCTCTCCCTCTGCCTCAGGAGTCGGGCCCACCTTCTGGGAGGGGCATCCTCTGCTTCAGTGTATTCAGCTGCCTCTATGTCAGTTGATTGCCTGGTGTCTTTTTTCCTCTCACCTTGACGGTCTGCTGAGCGTGGTTCACTGAAATCCTCCTTGTCATCGTCATCTTACGATCCATCAGTGCTTTCTGCCTCTGAGGGTGACGCCTTATAGTTGTCACACAACACCTGTAGTAAAGGATTTAGTGAATAGGGAACCCACAATCCACACAAGATCGCTTCCTACGGAACATCCGGATATGTTTCTTTTACTTTTTCCAAATAAGTAAATTTAGTAATTTGCCAGAGTACTCCACCCCCTCGTTTATCTAGGTATGTTCTCTCTATGCGTGAGTCTATTCGAGAGGCTGCGGAAAATGAGCTGGTTCGTGCTATTAAAGACATTCTGGATCAGAAAACTGATGACCTTCATGAAAAAGCAAAAAAATATTCTATGGCGTTGCGGAGATTTCTCACAGTGGTAAAGCAGGGGGAAAGGGAGCAGAATACGCTGACTTTGGCTTTCCCGACCAACGAGGATGGTTCGGAACAGGTTGACACGAGCAATCAAAAAAAGAAAGACTGTGATGAATGAAATTTTGAATAACATACCGAAAAACAGCAAGAATAAGGCACAACATATTTTGGAAAAAATGGATGCCTCAAAGCACATTACATCTTGGAACCCACAAGGAGAGTTTGTCTGATTTAATAAAAAATGTCACAGCATCTCACAATGTTCCTGATGATCGACTTAAAATCTTTAGCCGTGTTGAATATACCTTTATCAGTTGTGCCGAATCAACAAGTCAGGGGAAAAATTCTGGAGTTTAAGGAACAAGCTCTTGCCCCAGTCACTCCTCTTGTAAAAAGAAGCCGACCACCGGACATTGAAACATCTCCCTTTGTATCTCCCTAGACTACGCTTCGTTAATTTTTGAAATGTGTGATTCTGCTGAGTGTGTGTGTTTTTAAATAAAGCAAAAGAAAACATAAAGTTATCATTTATAGAGTCGTTTCTTTAGATCTCACAAAGTAACAACACTGGTTGTATAGGCAACATTCACACAAGCCTTTACATTTATTTGACATGTATTAATAATATACAGCACAATAGTACACACCATGATAATGTTACTTCACACACTTTTAAAAGAATCTCCTGATTGGACACATTGGATACATCCCAAAAAACTTTTTTTGTGGCATGTATCAAAAGGTTGAATTTTTTTTAACAAATTTACAAACCATTAAGTCGTTTTTAGACAAGTTGTTGCCATATTTTTTCAGCACATTGTCATATGTTAAACCTTTGTCCATGTGATAAAGAAAAAAAATACAATGTTGCCCGCTTGCAGTAGAGTATGTGTCTTGGACTTGTCTGGCAGAATGTTTAATTGTTGGACAATTTCTTTTTAGAAAGAAAGAAATCGATTCTGCGGATATATGTAGGGGGATTTCCAAAACTGTCAAAAAATGACCCCACATCATATTTATTAATGTATGTAGTGACCCAATGTTGTCCGCTCATGTGGGTTTGTGTTTATGACCATCATAGCCGGTCGCTCCTTCGTAAATGTTTTAGGGAGCCGGTCGCTAGCAAATACTCCTAAAAAATGGTTTATCAAGAATTTCTGTCAGTTCTATTGTATTCATGCTGTAATTATTTAAACAATTAGAAATAATCTAGAAGAACTTGCCGCCTGGCAGAAATTTCCAAGAGAGAATCATACACTGCGTAAAGAATTATGTTTGTGGTTCGCTGAAGAGGGTTTCTGAAGCGGGCCTCCAATCTAACGCTGCCGTTTTTTATAAGAGATACATGATCACCACATCCTTCGTCAGGAGACAAGTTGAAACACAACAGGCTATATCCTCTGCAAAATTCGTCTCGGGTTATTGACAGGGCGTGGTTCTTGAGATACCTTCCAGTTGTTGAAACCAGCTGGTGATATTCTCTGATAGCATTACTTCTCGCAAAATTGGGTTGAAAAGGTTTTGAGGGTTATGACTGCCCGTCTGCATTTACACATAAAAACTCTATATCATAGTGGTTAAGTGTAAACGGATTATGGGCATAACTACCAGTAAAAGCCTCGTTGTCTACAAATCCTACAATGAGAAATTTAGGTATCTGGCCTAAAAATAGATTTTCTTGATTACAGACCCTTGTGCCTGCCGGAATACTAAAATTTTTGAGGCATACTCTGTCGATAGGGTATTTCACATTGTTATGCATCAGGGCTTTAGCATGGGCTAGTTTAATGGCGGGTGACACTGTAACCTTTTTTACAAACAGACTTGCTGACATAATATTAACCTTAAAATTATCAACCGTATTAGCTCTTATAAATTTAATCTTGAGGTCAAACACCATTTATCATCAGCTTGTCTTGAAAAAATAAATCAGAGTGTATGGGCGAGGCTGTCGCATCATCCATGTGTCCGGCAGTGTCCATATAAAAAAGTCCAGATCCAAAATGTGTATGCAGAGTGTCTTTCCCATAATTTAAAAGACATTCTATGATACATCGATAAGGATAGGTGTTGGACGATTGTGTTATAAGCCTGTCTCCCAGTGAAATGTCAACTTGTACATCCCGGGTAATTGATGAATCCCACTTCATCTCCTTGAGCCAAGTTTCCTCCGTCGGATTTGGTGATCTTAACACGTGTATAAAGATATGTGTTGTTTATGTCAAAATAGTCCTCGTTACTTGCTGGCACAAAAAATTCTAATGGGGCAGAGTCCGAAATCGTACAACACGCCATCTCTGAAACAACATGCTGCTTCTAGTAGCCAGTTTTTGACCTAATTTGTAGTCCTATACTTAGCCGCTACCGGTTGACAGTGGCATAAATGGCTGTAGGACATGTAATCAATTAAACCCGAAACAAAATAAAACCGATGGTAGACGCTGTGATTTAACTCAAAATGCGATTTATTTCTCGCAATGGTTCCTTTAACTTCAGTTAGCATTTGATCACCATGAAATACAAAAATAAAAACCGAGCACAGTCGAAAACTGTTGGCGTCCTACCACATCAACAAACCTTTACAAAATCAACACAAATTTAAGACACCTGTAGCCACCTACCGTCTCAGCTAAGTGACACTTTTCTGTTTTTGTTTGTTTGTTCTTTTCCTCAGTTCATGTTCTTGTCTGTTGTTAGTAAGAACATAGTTGTTGTAAATAACTTCACATTTTTGTGTTTGCACAATACAAAAAAAGAAAAGAAAATGAATACTATCTCAGTTCATGTTCATTTTTATGGTTAATTTTTAATTAATTCACTTACAGCATGGTGAAAACCATGTTGAGCTTCAATGCAAGTCCATCACAATTAAAATACATTCCACTACTCTTCTCAGGTACACAATGCTTTATTCAGCAAACACTTTGGGCTTCCCTTCATCAGGTTGGTGTCTAATGCCACTTCGGTGGTTAGACAGTGGCAAGGCGGTTAAAGTTTAGGTAAGATGTTTTCTTTTATACACAGTGAAAATAAATAATTTTTTGGAAACAGTGGTTGGGATTAGCACTTGGCTGATTAGTCAAACAGTGGTATATATGAATAGTGTTCACAACATATTCAAGTATCATTCATTCATCTTCTAACCGCTTCATCCTCGTGAGGGTCGCGGGGGGGGGGGGGGGGGGGGGGGGGGGGGGCTGGAGCCTATCCCAGCTGTCATCGGGCGAGAGGCAGGGTACACCCTGGACAGTTCGCCAGACCATCGCAGGGCTGACACATACAGACAGACAACCATTCACACTCACATCCACACCTATGGACAATTTAGAGTAATCAATTAACCTAGTCCCCAAATTGCATGTCTTTGGACTGTGGGAGGAAGCCAGAGTACCCGGAGACAACCCATGCCGACACGGGGAGAACATGCAAACTCCACAGAGAAGGGCTCCCACACCCGGGATCGAACCGGCAACCCTCTTGCTGTGAGGCGATGGTGCTAACCACCACACCACCGTGCCGCCCATATTCAAGTATCACAGCTCATAAATCTGGTACATATAAGCCTGAGCAGTTTATCTCTCTCAGGTCTGCAGTGTTGTCAGTGATGGATGGTGTCATCAGTGCATCAGCAGAGCTCCTTGTGCGGTGATACTGGGCTGGATTGGCAGGGTGTGGTGCAGGATGAAACCTGGGTGAAGTGTCAGGATGGAAGTCTCTTCATGAAATGATGGTGGAGACAATGATCCTGGAGGGTAAAGCCTGTTTGGCTCTCTGTGCTACTCTCTTCACAGACTCTGTTACCTTCTGTAGTCTCAGGTCTTTACTACCTGTGTCTGTCATAGCTGGCTATGTTGACCAAAGGTGGAGGTTGACAGTCTAGGGCACTGGATTTTATAAACTGTGTTCGGGGGAAAGCTGTTTCTCAACAACCAATTTCTAATTAGATTCAATTAGAATCACAACGTCAGCATCACTGGCTGTCTTTTCCTCTCCAAATGTCTTGCTAGGCCGGCTGATGGTGGCCTCCCTATGTGAGTCAGTGGTAGGTGGGGTGGGGTTGGTTGTTACAGCATGTTGTTGTGATGGCCTGCTGTCAGTCAGGGTGGAGGTGGAGGGCTATGATTCAGGGTGAAGGGAGCTGTTGTTGGTGATGGAGGTTTGTTGCTGCACCTTCAGGCTGAGGATGGTTTGCTGTCTCAGCTCCTCTCTCGTAGCATTGAGTTATCTCCCCGTAGCCAACCTGTCTGTCCTGCTGCATCTCCTGGACCTGTCCTCTCAGCTCCTGCAGGGAGGCCGTCAACTCATTCCTCAACTGGTCTGCTGCCAGATGCATCAATGGCTGTAGACTGGTATGAGGTGGGATCAATCTCATGGGTGTCAGACTTTGACAGCAACAATTTTCAGAGTACACAGGACCAAGAAGCTGCAGAGAGAGAGAATTTGCTCAGCAGTGCCCAGATGTGAGCATACTGCTGGATACAGTCAACTCTTAGAGCAGTGTTCACACTATATAGCACAGTAGCAAATCATTCTTTAGACCAAACAGCCTATATTAAGAAATTTCTGATGTAAGCCGCTGACAGCAGAGTTGAAACAGAAGGACATGCAGGTTTGACTCTGAGCTGAGAGTAAATGATGTGTAAATGATAGTGCACAGGTGGTGCTGTGACTGGCTGGTAACTGAGGCCTGATCCACTGAATTGTGTCCGATAAGAACAACCCAAATGTGTCTTTATTTTTAGTTTATTTTACATTTTTATTCCTGTCTCACTATCAACACATGCTCATTCTTCCATACAAGAAGGCCTACGTGTGGTTCTGAATAAAATGTAAACACATGCTGTCTATAACTAGGTAGTAAATAAAACATAAACGTCAAATATCAAATTAAATGAATAGTATTAAACACATCTGCATCAATAACCCAGAAAATAAGCCAACAGTTCACAAAGAGACAAACCAGGCATACATTTAAGTACTCATACAATCCACTGGTGGAGAGTCATCTTAACCTACTTCCACTCTGTTTTGCTCAGGCAACAGGGCATTACGGTGGAAACCCAGTTAAATAACACGGCTAACAGTAACAACTCTGCACAGACAGTAATTGCTGATAATTGCTGGTTAAACTATATTGCGAACTGTATTGCACCAAAAAATGCAAATCATCAATCTAAGACTATACTCATGCTGTGTAGATGAATCAAATGCACAATATTAATCTACATATTATTAATCTCTGTCCATTTATCTATATGGATATAGAGAGGGTGTGGAAAGCCCACTAAACAACATATTCTTGTGTTATCAACACAGGGCTATTCGGTTTGTGGGACGTGTACATCTGGACTGCATCACAACACTGCCATCTACTGGCAGGATCAACAATCACATCCTCTGAAAGTTTTTAGACAGCACAACCTTTGATACATTGTATAGAGTTTTATTGTTTATATTAAATCAGAAAGATAAGCACTATAACATACGTTACAAACCAATAACATTTAAATCTCGAAGAAAAACAAACTCAAATGACATTACAAAATTAATGTAACACTAGTGGACCAGAACATTCTTTAAATAACAGAACTGTACATTTTTAATATGCAACTAAAAAAGTAAGAAACAACAAAAAAAAAAAGAAACAGTGACACCGGTAGACAGAAAAGGACAATAGGCAGTTTGTACCAAACAGAGCTTAAGCTAACAGGAGGATTACTATACAGGTACAGATACAGGTTACTGCTGGAATATAAAAAGTGAAATTAAGGCAGTAGAAGGCAGTGTTGAGACAGCAGGAAACAAGTTGGGACAGACAAACATTATAAACAAGGATAATTAAACTGCAAAGTGGCTCCATCACTCACCCACTGTCTCAGAGAGCTAACAAGAGAGCACAATTTATTATAGCTGAAAGTGAATATAAACTCTTAGAAATCAACCTCCCCAACACCCCTCCTCATTTTATATTTGACAAATAAACACACCGAGTCGCTTTAATCCACTCAGAAGAAGCCACACAGTACAGTTACTGCACCTTCTGACTGACAAGTAAAAAATAAAACAAACGGTGCCAAGCGTCCGCTGTCCATCATGTGGCACACATTACTTTAAATCACTCCCTACAGATGCTTTTGACTGCTGATTAGTTAGATTCACATCCTGCAGGAGCAGACACTCAACACACACTGTGGACACTGGACACATGTAATATTGGGAGTTCTAGCAAATTTGATCCCCCCCACATTGTGCACATAAAATGAACCTGCAAGCCATGCTTCACTGCCTGATGTACAAGCTGCACCTGTTCAACAGGTGTTTCATTGAAAAAAAAAAAGTTGCATAGCTTGAGGAGCAAAGACATTTGCTCTAGAATCTTAAACAGAAACATTACAAAAAGCTCTGACTTTATTAAAACGGACAGCAGGGGGCACTCAACATTCTAACTGGCCTAGTTATTACACAGTCCACTGTAAATATGAGCACTTTTCAAAAACATTATTTTAGACCATGTAATCAAAGCCTAGAATATTGAAATTCAATTTTCTCACCTCATAACAAAATTAATATTACACACCTGATGCTGGTGTTTTCAAATGTGCGTATGTGCAATGATGAGACATATTTAGTCATATAAGGTCTCACTTTACTTAGTAATGGCTTCGTTCAACTTCTTTGGGTTATCAAGTAAAAAAGAAAAAACTATAACATTCTCACCTGGTATTAAAAGATCAGTCTGCACAATTTGAACCAGTTAGTTCAAAGGAGGCTAAGTGCAATGTTACATGATATCCAATGTCCACATGATTATAGTCTGCTCTCGGAATGAATCACTTTGACTGTTCAGGGCGTTGGGGTGGGGGTTGTTTTCATATATATATATACATACATACATATATATATATATATATATATATATATATAGCACAGCACATGCCCCTTTTTACAACAAGATTTAAAATACAGTAAAAGCGCCATTATAGGTCAGTACAAAATGTAAAATAAAACATATGCAATAGATGTACATAGAAGTATTTTCAAAAAACAACTCAAAAAATGTGAAGTTCCTTTTTTTAAAATGGATTTTGATGCCGTCCCAGTGCTATCAGACTTCTGCCAGAGGAAATCACAACTGACACAGCCGTTGGACTATCTAACGAAATTACAAAAAAAAAAAAAAAAAAAAAAAGCATTAATTCAATATGTCTTTGAATTCTACCTCTTAATTAGAAAGTCATAAATTTTAAGTAAAATTTACTAATGAAAATCTAATTTTTGTAAGCAGTTTACCCTTTTTGTTTCTAGTTTGAATAGTTAGTTTGATATATATGTACCTATAAATTTATAGATCTGTGGCAAATATTTAAAAAATAATCTGATACTAATAATCTCATGTAAAGAAATACATTTCAAACTAAAGCTCTAATCTCTCTAGTTTTCATTTTAACCATAATTGTTCTAGGGCCTTAAGTAGTCACAGCACAGCTGCTTTTTACTTCACCTGAAGAAAACTGGGCTGCCAGAGGCTGAACCAGTGTCACACATCACTGCTCCAGCTGTGGACGGTCACTGCACCCATTGTCTCATTAACTGGAGCTGGAAGGAAAGTAAAGTGTGTGTGTTGGCATTCCCGCTGCTCTTCAAAATGGCAATGGGGTTGCTATGGTGTGTAACCATGGTGATGAGGTTGCCATGGCTTCAGGGGGGCTGTGAGCTGGTGATGAGACAGAGGGAAGCGGGAGGGCTTTGGCTCCTTGCTGGATTGGTCTCACGTGTTGATGTGAGTCTTTTTGTTTTGGGGGCGACGCTGGTGGAGCTGGAGCGCTTTCTGCTCCCAGAGCTGATTTTAAACCCCATACTGTATTGATCCACCTCATATAAGCTAATGTCTAAGAATTAGGAGCTGGAACATGTGAGAGGGTAACTTTGCATGAAGCTGGTGTAAACAGTGTTTGTTCACAAGTCTCCTCCTTAAAAGTGTGTGTGCGCATGACCGTGTACTTGGTTGTCTTTCACATTTAATGAATCTTAATGGCAGTGGATGCATGCACAGTGGCCCTATAGATTGTTTGCATGCATATTTAGATTTGTACATTATACACACATATACATGCAAGTCTGTCCGTGTGTGTGTTCTATTTCTTGGAAGCTGTGATGCTCTTTAAGTTCAGAGTCTGTCACTGCGGAAAGTATCCTCCACAGATGGGTCGGGCAGCACCATGTCGGGATCACTGAGCATGCTCAGACCGTCCAGGCTGAGGGGCTCGATGCGTAGCTCATCCTCCAACGGGAAGCCTCCTTCTGAGTCAAAACATTCAGGCACTGTGGTGAGTGCACTGCTGATGTCCTTTGAGAGACTGGGGTTGGAGTCATCTGAGAGAGAGAAACAGATGATGGTGGGTGAATGTTTCCTACAGTCTGCAAAACCTCTCCTCTCGCTGGAGATGACAGTCTCACTGCCCTCCCCTTTAATCATGACAACTCTTCTTTTAAATACATCTGTTATTCTCCATCCTTTCAGACTGGATTTGGTTAGACCCAAATATAAAACAAAGCTGGAGCCCGAGCCAGCATAGAGAAAAGTCTTCATGAAGACATGTCCAGTACAGAGACAAGTCATGAAGACATATTTACTTCCCTCCTGTGAAAAATGCCCACATATTATTCCTGATCCCCAGAAAACAAGCAGCTTTGCAAACGCTTCTCTTTGATTTGAGGCTCAGGAAACCATCACTAACATCACAACACACTCCTGCCAATACACTGTGTGAACACCTGAAGACTATGCTTTTATTGCAAAAAACCCCTGCAAACTGGACTACAGCAATTTTCCCTTGTCTCGCCATAAACTGGATATTAAAACTTCTTAGTGTCTAAGCTGGTTGTTTATGTTTGACGGCACATTAACAGAATGGTTCAGTCTCAATACTCATCAGTCTTGTTTTTTAGCAGCAGCTGTTTTCATGAACAAGACTTAATACACCCAGTGAATTCACTTCGCCCTGCCCAATTGTTGGCGAAACCTACAACTAAATATGTTCCTCAACCAGCCCTTTTCCCATGACTAAGACAAAATGATGACAAGACAGCATTTAAGTCAATTTTACTAAAATCTCATTTATTTTCGTTGACAAAAAATCAAACAAACAAAACAAAACATTATAGACTTCTATCAGGGTTAGATTTCAGGATTTTTAAAAAATATATTTTTGGGGGCATTTTTTTAGCCTTTAATGACACAGACAAGTGTGAGAGGGGACGAGAGAGTGGGAGTGACATGCTGGAAATGGCAACAGGCTGGGGTCGAGCCCGGGCCGCTGCGGCAACAGCCTTGTACATGGGGCGCCTGCTCTAGCCACTAAGCCACCGACGCCCCAGATTTAAAGCTTTTTAAGTGTGTTGATGCCACTAGGCGTGAAATTTAAGACCAATGTACAATAACCAAAATAGAAAATAGAAAATCAAAACATAAACAGACATTAATTATGTACAGTTAGGGAAGATTTTGTCCAAATGTTTATTGTGACACAAAAATGACTTCTTTGTCGCGTGGCAGAGATGAGAGTAGAACAGAACTGAGTTCTTTTTGGCGGTTTTGTGTTTCTCACTCTGCATGTGGGATTTCACTGCCTTGTTTCCCATCAAGCCAAGTTTGAAAAACCTTTTGCATAAAACTACGTCTGTCAAAATAACATGTGAATTTTGATGAATTAATCACAGAAAAAAACACTATTAATTTTTTTTTAACGTTCAGCATTCAGCAGCGAACCTGGAGGTCTAAGCACAGCCTCTGATGCTAGCACTAGCAACCAGCCTTGTCAAGCCACACTCAACCAGGCGTTCAGATGCAAACGAGTAAGTCTACCTGTGGCCTACTAATTTCACTGCAAAACAGACTGCAATGGACTGCAGACCAGTTTCTGTGGTAGAGGACAGAGGGACAATTGTGTCCAAAATCCAGCAGCTTTACTACAACACATCTGCCAAAATTAATTTGTATTGATTTTCTTAAAGAGATAGTGCACCCCAAAAAAGAAATTCAGCCATTATCTACTCACCCATATGCCGACGGAGGCCCTGGTGAAGTTTTAGAGTCCTCACATCCCTTGCGGACATTGGCGGGGGGAGCGGCTGGCATACCTAATGGCTGACGGCGCCCCAGACGTCCAAGACCACAAAATTGAAGCCACAAAGTATCTCAATACTGCTCATCCGTAGTGATCCAAGTGTCCTGAAGCCCCGACATAAAATGTCGTTTCGAAAAACGTCATATGAACTCTGTTTTTAGCCTCACTGTAGCCTGTAGCTCTGACTGCTTCTCTGTGCTCTGCACTCATGTGTACGTGCTTGCGCAAGACCAGCCAAAGCATGAGCTTTGCTTACCCGTGTTTACATAACGTGACACGTGCACCGCAGAGGGAGACAACAGTAACCACAGTAGCTAAAAGATAACTTGCACTACGATCTTTTAGCAAAGGACAGCCCAACATGTCTGAAGACTTCGAAATTGAGGAGGAACAGCATTTCTTGGTTGAGCTGGATTTGTTTGAGCCCAAGTATACGGACGCGGAACTCAGGCTACTGGACGAAGCAGCAGCCGCAGCTCATGAGCCTAACCCTCAGCCAGCCGCAGAATACCGGAGTCGAGCACTGGAAACCTGGTGGTGTAGTTGTTTCAAATACAAAGCAATGCCAATGGATGAGGAAAGTCTTTGCTGCTCAGAATTGGCAATGCCTGCACTTGAGAATCTGGACATCAGTACTGACGAGACTGCTGCACTTCAGAAACTGTGCATCACCGATCACCCTGAGCGCGTACACGTGAGCGAGGAGCACAGAGAAGCAGTCAGAGCTACAGGCTACAGTGAGGCTAAAAACAGAGTTCACATGACGTTTTTCGAAACAACTTTTTATGTCGGGGCTTCAGGACACTTGGATCACTACAGATGAGCATGTTGGAGATATTTTGTGGCTTCAATTTTGTGTTCTTGGACGTTAGTCTGGGGCACCGTCAGTCATTAGGTGTGATAGCCGCTCCCCCCGCGATCTCCGCAAGGGATGTGAGGACTCTAAAACTTCACCAGGGCCTCCATCGGCATATGGGTGAGTAGATAATGGCTGAATTTTCATTTTTGGGTGGACTATTCCTTTAACTTTTTTCACAGCAAAAATTGATGTATGCAATTAATTTAGAATAATTATTCACAGATCATGTTATTAATTAGGTTAATTATTTTAATCGTTTGAGTGTTTTTCAAGATGATGAAGTCCAATATGTTATGGTGATCGGAACAATTAGGGACATAACGATAACTATTTTAAATGTGTATGCCCCAAATAAAGATAGCCATTTAAAAAAAATAAAATACAAAAAAAATTGCAGCCCTCTTGGTACTAGGTTGAATGGATTGTATTCATAGGGGGAGATTTTAAATTGTATATTAAACACCAAAACAGACTGACTACCTGTATTAATAAAACCACAGTCTAAAATGTTAGATCATAAATTAGGTATGATGAAGGATCTGGGTGTAGTGGATGTCTGGCGACACCTTCATCCTTACAAGAGAGACTTAACATTTATGTCACAAGTACATGGAAGCTACTGAAGCTTACACTTCTCTTGCATGTCAAAAAAAGACGTAAACCAAATAAAAGAAACTACAATTGAACCAATTACTATTTCAGAATCAGAATCAGAAATACCTTATTGATCCCGAGGGCAAATTATTTATGTTACAGATGCTCCTTGCAAGAGAGGAAAGATACGTGAAAATATAAGAAATTTAAACAATAGTATTTACAAATATATAGTTAAATAAACAGGAATTATTAACAAACATAAACGTAAATAAATATATATATATATATATATATATATATATATATATATATATTTACAGTACAGGCGAACCCACACCTTCTCATTCAATGCGTTTTCTTTATTTTCATGACTATTTACATTGTAGATTCTCACTGAAGGCATCAAAACTATGAATGAACACATGTGGAGTTATGTACTTAACAAAAAAAGGTGAAATAACTGAAAACATGTTTTATATTCTAGTTTCTTCAAAATAGCCACCCTTTGCTCTGATTACTGCTTTGCACACTCTTGGCATTCTCTCGATGAACTTCAAGAGGTAGTCACCTGAAATGGTTTTCCAACAGTCTTGAAGGAGTTCCCAGAGGTGTTTAGCACTTGTTGGCCCCTTTGCCTTCACTCTGCGGTCCAGCTCACCCCAAACCATCTCGATTGGGTTCAGGTCCGGTGACTGTGGAGGCCAGGTCATCTGCCGCAGCACTCCATCACTCTCCTTCTTGGTCAAATAGCCCTTACACAGCCTGGAGGTGTGTTTGGGGTCATTGTCCTGTTGAAAAATAAATGATCGTCCAACTAAACGCAAACCGGATGGGATGGCATGTCGCTGCAGGATGCTGTGGTAGCCATGCTGGTTCAGTGTGCCTTCAATTTTGAATAAATCCCCAACAGTGTCACCAGCAAAACACCCCCACACCATCACACCTCCTCCTCCATGCTTCACAGTGGGAACCAGGCATGTGGAATCCATCCGTTCACCTTTTCTGCGTCTCACAAAGACACGGCGGTTGGAGCCAAAGATCTCAAATTTGGACTCATCAGACCAAAGCACAGATTTCCACTGGTCTTATGTCCATTCCTTGTGTTTCTTGGCCCAAACAAATCTCTTCTGCTTGTTGCCTCTCCTTAGCAGTGGTTTCCTAGCAGCTATTTGACCATGAAGGCCTGATTCGCGCAGTCTCCTCTTAACACTTGTTCTAAAGATGGGTCTGCTGCTAGAACTCTGTGTGGCATTCATCTGGTCTCTGATCTGAGCTGCTGTTAACTTGCGATTTCTGAGGCTGGTGACTCAGATGAACTTATCCTCAGAAGCAGAGGTGACTCTTGGTCTTCCTTTCCTGGATCGGTCCTCATGTGTGCCAGTTTCGTTGTAGCGCTCGATGGTTTTTGTGACTCCACTTGGGGACACATTTAAAGTTTTTGCAATTTTCCGGACTGACTGACCTTCATTTCTTAAAGTAATGATGGCCACTCGTTTTTCTTTAGTTAGTTGATTGGTTCTTGCCATAATATGAATTTTAACAGTTGTCCAATAGGGCTGTCGGCTGTGTATTAACCTGACTTCTGCACAACACAACTGATGGTCCCAATCCCATTGATAAAGCAAGAAATTCCACTAATTAACCCTGATAAGGCACACCTGTGAAGTGGAAACCATTTCAGGTGACTACCTCTTGAAGCTCATCGAGAGAATGCCAAGAGTGTGCAAAGCAGTAATCAGAGCAAAGGGTGGCTATTTTGAAGAAACTAGAATATAAAACATGTTTTCAGTTATTTCACCTTTTTTTGTTAAGTACATAACTCCACATGTGTTCATTCATAGTTTTGATGCCTTCAGTGAGAGTCATGAAAATAAAGAAAACGCATTGAATGAGAAGGTGTGTCCAAACTTTTGGCCTGTATTGTATATACTGTATATATATATATATGTATATATGTTGTAAGCTGAACAAAATTATTTACACAAACAGAATATATACAGTCAGGGTGAAATGGGGTTATTGCACATTTTATTTATTTATTTTTATTGTTACATTAGATTATTGCAGTGTGTGAAAATGTCTCAGGGCCACTCAGAGGGAGGAGTTGTACAGTTTTGATGGCCACAGGCAGGACTGATTTCCTGTGGTGCTCAGTGGTACATCTTGGTGGTATGAGTCTCCCACTGAAAGTACTCTTGTGCCTGACCAGCACATGGTGGAGTAGGTGTGAGACATTGTCCAAAATAGTTTGTAGCTTAGACAGCATCCTCTTCTCTGACACCACCATCAGAGAGTCACACTCCGTTCCCACAACGTCACGGATCAGTTTGTTGAGTCTGTTGGTGTCCGCCACCCTCAGCTTGCTGCCCCAGCACACAACAGCATAGAGGATAACACTGGCCACCACAGACTCATAGAAAATCCTAAGCATAGTCCGGCAGATGTTGAAGGACCTCAGTCGTCTCAGAAAATAGAGACGGCTCTGGCCCTTCCTGTAGAGAGGTGTTAGTGTTCTTAGCCCAGTCGAGTTTATTGTAAATGTGTACCCCAAGGTACTTATAGTCCTCTACAATGTCTACATTGAGCCCCTGGATGGAAACGGTGTCTTGGTCCTCCTCAGATCCACAGCCAGTTCCTTTGTCTTTGCCACGTTGAGCTGCATATGGTTCTGCTCACACCACGTGACAAAGTTATCCACAACAGCCCTGTATTCATCCGCATCACCCTTGGTGATGCATCCAACTATAGCAGAGTCATCAGAAAACTTCTGAAGATGGCAGGTCTCAGTGCAAAAGCTGAAGTCCGTGGTGTAGAGGGTGAAGAGGAAGGGAGAGAGGACAGTCGCCTGCAGGGCCCTAGTATTGCTGAACACTCTGTCTGACACACAGCATTGCAAGCGCACATACTGTGGTCTGCCAGTCAAGTAGTCTACAATCCAGGACACCAGGGGGGCATCAACCTGCATTTCTGTCAGCTTGTCACCCAGTAGAGCTGGACGTACGGTGTTGAACGCACTAGAGAAGTCAAAAAATATGACCCTCACAGTGCTCACTGACTTATCCAAATGGGCGTAGACACGGTTGAGCAGGTAGATGAATTTGGGGCTGATAGGCTAACAGGAGGGGGTCCAAAAGTGGCCTGACCATGGGCCGGAGCTGCTCCAAGACGAGTCTTTCTAGGGTCTTCATGATGTGGCAGGTCAATGCCATGGGTCTGTAGTCCTTGGAGCCACTGGGACACGACGTCTTTGGCACAGGAACGAGGCAGGATGTCTTCCACAGCAAGGGGACCCTCTGGAGACTCAGGCTCATGCTGAAGACATGCTGAAGTACTCCACATAGCTGAGGGGCACAGGCTTTGGACAGTCCTGGCTGGGACAGTGGAGTCCACACAGAAGCTGATGTAGTCCGTGATGCATTATGTGAGCCCGTCAATGTCCTCCCCATGTGGCTCACAGAGTGCCTGCCAGTCTGTCACCCCAAAACAGCCCTGCAGTGTCTCATAAGCCTCCTCTGACCATCTCCTCACTGTCCTCATGGTCGCAGGCTGGCTCTTGACTAGTGGTAAATAGCAGGTGTTTAGGTGCACCAGGTTGTGGTCTGACCTACCCAGAGGGGGGAGGGGGGAGCAGCTGTATGCATCTTTGGCAACTGCATACAGCAAGTCCAGTGTTCTCTCTTCTCTGGTAGGGCAGCTCACATACTGTGTAAATATGGGCAATGTTGTTTCCATGGTGACATGGTTGAAGTCACCCGAGATAGCTATGAAGGCACTCGGGTGTTTAGTCTGCAGGCGGGGTATAACCTGATTTATGGTCCTACGTTAAATCAACGACATACCTACGTCGTAGGGTACGTGGCTACGCAGGAGGCTCGCTGTAGCCCTCGGGGTAGCCTGACGTGCACCTCCCAAAAAATGTAACTACATGTCCAGGCGATGCAGACTCAGCGCAGACCGAGAGTGCTGTGATTGGTTTGCTTAGTAGCAACGCATTTCCGGTTCCGATGTAGATGTTGCAGTATTAACATACTGTCTTCGACATCCAACAACTCCAACTCAAGCAAGATTCTCTCTCTCTCGGTCGCCATAGAGTGTGCCAGTAAACCCGGGAACTCCGTTAGTGCTTTTAGCACTTCCGGTTCTCTCGTCTAAAAGTCAATACATTTTTTGAAGGGGATTTCGGTAAAATGCCTCAAATAGGGTATGTGGTTAACAAAAGCTTAAGCGGGTTTCAGGTTTTGTTCTCCGACATAAAACATGTCAGTAAATACCCTACTTGTGAATTTTGAAGCTTTTACGTGTCGTAGAAAAGGCGGTTGCTAACAAGTTGCTCAATACGACTACAAAACCTGTCGTTGACATTAAACGTCATCACCTCCGAACAGGACGAGAGTGCTGGCAGTTTGCCATTACAGCTTCTTATTTAGCTTAAACAGTCCGATTTCCCCATTATACAATGTTCTTAAAATAAAGTGGCCAAAATCAGTTGAAAGCTTAGTGGAAGTGACGTCAAGAGTCATGCGACTGTGGAGTAGTCATGTAGTCTGTTAAAGCCTAACGTTAGCTTTTTACTTCTGGCGATCACATTTAAGCTTCAAATGTGGTATGAAAGGTGTTCATATGTGAAGATTATCTCGCTGAACAAAACCTGTAAGTATCATAAACTTGTGTTAGCCACAGAGCTTATTTTCTGACATAATCCAAAACACACAAAAATCACATTCACTTTCTCTTCCGGGAACCAGCACGATGCTAAACTTCCGTGTCAGCCCATGTCAGCCCTGGCACACTCTATTGTTCACTGTGACCAGAAAAGCCGGAAGCTAAACAAAGAATCAACTAGAGACGATGATAACCATTCAGGAAAGGAATGCAGCCCCCTACCGCTCTGGCAGTGCATTGCACCGCAACGAAATGGAGTGATGGAGGAGTTCGAAGGGTTCATGACTGCGTCACAGCAACGACGTACGTATGTCGTAGGTACGCCGCAGGACCATAAATCAGGCTTATGGCGGAGTGAATGACATCTCATGCCGACGTTGGGTTGGCAGAGGGGGGGATGTAAACAGTTACAATAATGGCATGTGAAAACTCCCTGGGCAAATAATATGGCCTGAGTCCAACAGCAAACAGTTCAATGTCCGGGCAACAGATATGTTTCTTAATCGAAATATGGTCAGGACTGCACCAGCGGTTATTTACTAGAACGGCAAGCCCCCCTCCTTTGCGCTTACCACTCTCGGTGCAGTCCCGGTCGGCCCGAACAGTCTGAAAGCTGCTGATGGAGACGGGAATGTCCTGGTGAAGCCATGTCTCAGTGAAGCACATCAGACTACATTCCCGGTGTTGTGCCAAAGAGAGACTGCATGCCAAAAATCGGTTGCCACTGTCGGGAGCGCGCATCAATACTTATTAGGTTTGCTAGGGAGCAGTGTTGGTCTGTTTAGGTTCTGTAAGTGAAGAGACTGTCTCTCCACAGTATTTAGGCTATGGAATATGTAATGGAGTGAGAACAGCGCGGATACGTCATTACAAATATATAAAGTAGGCAAAAAGAACCTCTTTCCACCTTCCCCTTTATTAAACATCATTCAATAACAAATAGGCACCAGTCATTGCCAAACACATCTGTGCATTCTGTCCACCTTTCTGTTACACCGTCAGTACCTGTGTAGAAACCTGATGTTTTCATAGTCTAGTAGTTACGTCTGTCCATCTGTCTGGCAACAACTTAGAACTCTTTGAATAAACAATTATGAGATGAGGGTAGGTGTTTTCCCTTGCCACTGTTATTATTATTGTTGTTGTTGCTGCTGCTGTTAAACATGATTTGTAATGTGAATTTTCACCGCTTTAACCTACAAATAAAGTTATATTTAATAAAGTTACAGGGTGCAGTCACATTTTGGCAGGGGGTCTGCCGATTTAACATTGACCAGTTAAGTTGGTTAATGTCTTTCACTTCTAGTATTAATGACTTCTAGTATTAATCTAGAAAATGCTATGAATGTCACCCCTTGTATTACAAGGGGTGACATTCATAGCATTTTCTAGATTAATACTAGAAGTCACCAGATGCAGGTGCAGTTAATTTGGTCAATATCATTCCTTGTATTCCTGAGTTACAGGGGGCAGTCACATTTTGGCAAAGCCCTGCACCCTGTAACTCAGGATTACTATTGTAATTACTACTGTGTGTATATCTGTACTTCTTGTCGTGGATCCTTGATGAAAAGCACTTTCTAATTTCATCATTCATTATGTGATTGCTATTTAATATGACATCAAAGCTCTCTGCATTAATTTCCTTACCCTCATTATAAAATCATTCAAACAGAAATGGTTGAGCATTTAAATGTAACTTTATTTGTAGGTTAAAGCGGTGTAAATTCACATTACAAATCATGTTTTAACAGCAGCAGCAACAGCAACAACAGCAACAACAACAACAACAACAACAACAATAGTGGCAAGGGAAAAACACCTACCCTCATCTCATAATTGTTTATTCAAAGAGTTCTAAGTTGTTGCTATGACAGATGGACAAACGTAACTACTAGACTATGAAAACATCAGGTTTCTACACAGGTACTGACGGTGTAACAGAAAGGTGAACAGAATGCATGGATGTGTTTGGCAGTGACTGGTGCCTATTTGTTACTGAACGATGTTTAATAAAGGGGAAGGTGGAAAGAGGTTCTTTTTGCCCACTTTATATATTTGTAATGACGTATCCGCGCTGTTCTCTCTCCATTACATATTCCATAGCCTAAATACTGTGGAGAGGCAGTCTCTTCACTTACAGAACCTAAACAGAACAACACTGCCCCCTAGCAAAGCTAATAAATATTGATGCGCGCTCCCGACATAATAGCCATAATAGCTTATCATAGGGCTTAGGAGGTTATTCACTGAGTGCTGATCCTTTTTTTAGAGCACAAACTTCATGTGTCTATTTGAATTGATGCGCGCTCCCGACGGTGGCAGTCGATTTTTGGCACGCAGTCTCTTTTTGGCTCAACAGTGTTTTCCTCCACAGTTCAGCTGGTATCTCCGATGTTACGCCCGCCAAGCCGGCCGGCCTCAGCGTGATCAGCTGATCTGTGGAGTAAACAATGCGGCCATGAAGTTGTTGCACAATGGTGCCGGGTCCGAATGAAAGAAGTAATTCCAGAGTGAGGAAAATGAGCACAACTCTCTCAATCAGCATGTTTGTAGAGGGCGCAGTTTCAAAATGACAGTCACAAAAAAGCAAGCACAAATACCAAACTTAATAAAGCAAAAAAGTAAGAAAACTGAGAAAACAAGCAGGAGTGACTGCAACAGGCTGCACGCGTGGGCGCATGCGCACTGATTTCAGACCTTGGTCCACTCACTATGAAAAGTGATTCATGATTAGATGATCATTTTAGGCACTGGAGGCTCAATATGTCATTATTTACAGATGATCACATTAAACAAAAGATACAAAGAAATCCAGTGCAGTACTTTGCCGTAAATGATGATTGAAATGTTTCTCTTGCGATGATATCGAATGCAGGCAACGTCGCAATGAGAGGAAAGATAATTTCTAAAGGAAATAAAAATACTGGATAGGGAATATAAGCAATATAGAAAAGAAGACACATTTAAAAATGTTAAAGGAAGTTAAATTGCAACTGGATGGGGAACTAACATACAAGGCAGAGGGAGCTCTCAGGTATATTAATAGAAAATACTGTGAAAATGGAAATAAGCAGGCTGCTGGCATTTCAGCTCCGGGAAGTCCAGTCTAACTGTTCAGGTCCTAAGATCAGACACCCTGAAACTAATCTAGTTGAGACAAATCCAAAGAAAATAGCACATGCCTTTGCAAAATATTACAAACAGTTGTATAAGGGTCATGAATACGACTCTAAGAAAGATAAAAATAAGGATTTTTTTGAAAATGACTAAACTGTCACAGGATGAAGCAACTAAACTCTTAGAACCTATCACAGAGGATGAAATAAAAGAAACCATTGCTTAATTGAAAAACAATAAATTGGAGTGGATGGGTTTCCAGGGGAATATTAAAAAGTCTTCGTGAACGAACATACCCCCATATTATGCAAAGTATAACTATATATTATTATCAGGAGAACCCCCAAAATCATGGTTGGGAGCCATTACCACAGTTCTGCATAAGGAAGGAAAGGATCCCTTACCATGTACTAGTTATCGCCCATTAAGACTTTTGTGTGTAGAATATAAAATTCTAACTTCTATCCTAGCTAATAAAATTCAAAAGAATATAAAGTAATTGATAAAGCCAGATCAAACAGGGTTTATAGTGGGACGTCAAGGGACAAATAACATAAGAAGAGCTCTGAACTTGCATTGGCTTGCGGTAAGGGATAAACGGCATTCAGTGCATCTCAGCCTAGATGCCGAGACAGCATTTGATAAAGTTGATGGGTTATTCTTGGAGCAGACATTAATTGAAATGAGGTTTGGAGAAGAATTTGTTGCCTGAGTTGACCCGGTCTATAGGAGATCCCAAGTCGAAAGTTAGATTTAATGGTCACTGTTCTAAACTTTTCAGGATGGAAAGGGGCGTGAGACTGGGTAACTCGCTCTTGCCCATCCTCTTTGCCCTTAGTATTGAAGCTTTAGCGGAAGCTACACGCCAAACAGTACATACTCAAGGGCTGGAGGATAGAAGACAGTCTTATGGGTCTATCCATAACATAGCACTTTTTGCAGATGGTATTTTGTTCTTGATTTAAAAAAACAAACAAACAAAAAAAAAAAACGTTCTTTCCATTGTCCCACTTACGCAATGCCTTCGCAATAACAGCTCAGTCTCAGGGTATGAAGTTAATGAAAAGAAATCAGAGGCCATGATGAAATCCGGGGTCTGGCCTATGCAATTACATGAAAATGTATCGTTTTGGTGGTCTGGACAAGGATTTAGGTATTAGGGGGTTATTCTCACACCTCGGCCTACACAATTATTTAATGCTAACTACTATAAGTTAATTATACAACTAAAAAGGACATAAAACAATGGGGGATCCTTTCCCTCTCGCTATTTCGGAGAGTTGAGATGGTGAAATGAACCTGTTACCAAGACTTCTTTTTCTGTTTCAATCTCTATCTGTAAGAGTGCCCATTTCCTCCTTTAATATTATTACTGGGCTGCACAATTAACTCCAATAGTGGCATGGATTAAAAATGATCAAGAGATAGGATGGACACAAATAGAGCAGAGCACAGCCAAGGTAGTGCCTCTATCAGTAAAGCTTTCCAGGATTAATCCATTATTTCCTACGGCGGGAGGGACAGGCTAAGTGTTTAGGCAGCCTAAGCTGCCAGGACCCTATTGTTATCCTGCATCTTCTTCTTCTTCTGAGGAAATTCTACTTTTTGCAACTTTCACCAAAATGTAGCCCCAATACTGAAGAAACTTGTACATTTAAACCTACTGCAAATTCTGAAGTCCATCACTCTGTTTTTTTCAAAAACCGTAAAACTTCTTAAACCTATCTCCTCCCACAATTTTTGCTCAATTGACACCAAACTTGCTACAGAGCATCTTCAGACTGTCCTACATAAACTATCAACGCAGATTTATCAAAAATTAAGCCTACAGTGTATCAAAATATTTGACTGTAAACGGTATTGTAAACATATACTTGCAAATTCTTACTAAATACATTTTCAATGTTCATTTAAAAAAGATGACAAAATTTTGGAGTCATGGTAGATAATGTTTGGAAAATATCAGAATTTTATCTCAAAAACTGAATTTTTTTTTTTACAGCTTTTTGAATTTCGCTCTTATGCGAACAATTGGAGTCAATGCAAAAATGGCATTTTTAAGCATCAGTTTTTCACTTATGGAGCCAATAAATCATTGTTAAAAACAAACTACCAACATCTCCTTGCTGCCTAGATGCAATTTGTGTATTTTTGGATTTTTATCTTAATAACTGAATTTTTGACAGCCGTTTGAAATCTGCCTTTACACGCTAACAGCTGCTGTCTTGCACACAGGTGACTGGCTTAGTCAATTTGTAAAGCTACATGTGACATTTCTGTTTGCCAATTAGCTCAGTGAGATAGAGGATGGTTCTTGGTGTTGAAGATTGTGAGTTCAAGCCTCAGCTCGTGCAACATTTCCATGGCATGGATGGCTACTGTCTGGCACACTGATGCTTGGATTAGTCAGTTTGTGAAGCCACACATGAACTGTCACTTGCCAATTAGCTCAGTGAGATATAAGACGGACCTCAGTCTCAGAAGTTGTGAGTTCAAGCCTCAGCTAAGGCAGAACAGCCATTCTAATGTGAAAGTCCTATGTTCAGGCATCGTGCTATGGGGATGTGTAGAGACTACTAAGGTTAAAATAATTATGATCCAGGCAGTTTCGTGGAGAGACAAATACTCTTTATCAACACTTTTCCCTGTTATACCTTGTCTCTTTTCCCTGTTTATTTGGCTTAGCTATCAGTCAATATGCAGAGTCTATCCAATAGCTACTTTTACATTTTAAAAAATGTTTTCATCTTTGTCACCATGGATAATGTTTAGCTTTAAGATAGATCAGGCCAGTTTGTTCATAATTGCTAGCAGTTAATGTTATTCTTACTTTCTTGTTCTTGAGTTTTTTCTGTCCTTTGTATATTATGAGTCTGATCACTTCAGCTTACCATTGCTGCGCAGCAGTTACAATTAAATAATGTTCCTTCTTTTTTTTCTCTTTTTCTTCATTATCATATACTTAAGTATATTGTGTACGTCTTATTGCTTTGCTTTGCTTTGTTTTCTTTATTTTTAAACTAGACTTTTCAGATTCCCTGGAATTCCTGAGGGACAAGGCTGTTTGCTAAGAACGCTGATTAGTGGAACACACATTTGCGTTGTTCTGCACATTGTTCCCCAATGTGGCTGCAAACGTTATGTCATTTTCTACAAGCTTCACTTAGTTAGTGTTTCGTTTAAGGATGGGTACCGAAACCCTGTGCTAAATTAGCCCAGGGGCTAAATTATCAAAGACCACAGTATTGAAAAGCGCTAACGGTATCTGTTCTTTCGTGCCGGCGCTGAACTCCTCCACATACACACATATCCACACACACATGCACACAGACCTAAACGACACGATAACTGGTGAACAGCCGAGCAGCCCCGGTGGAAACAAAGTGAAGATAACTCGAAAATGACTCGAGTTGACGGCAGCTACACTCGTTATTCTAAGTGAAATTAAACCTTAACGAGTATGAAGCCAATACTTTATCTATACATGTGTTCAGCAAGCATGAACATGTAAAAATGTAGACAGTAATATTCAATATGCTTTGTCCACAGTCTCTCATCCACCTTCACTAACGTTATGTTTTACACAAGGACAGCACGCTAGGTTGGCTGAGAGCGTATTGTTACTAATAAGCTCAAATGACAGCTGTCTGTATGTAGACTAACTTAGTTAGACACTATCTTTAAATACTTTTAAACTTAGCTGCTGGCTGAGACAAACAGCCCCTACCGTCTCTACCAGCACTAATGTTACCATGTTACCAGCCAATAAGCTGTCGGAGCTAAATATAGGGCACATGCTGAATCATCTACGTCATTAGCCTGATTTGAATACATTTTCCGGAACTTTGAGGTGCGGTGGAAACGCACACCACACAGATTACCAGGAATTCCTTTACCCAGGTAAATAAATTCCTGGAAATAAAAGTTTCTGGAAATGTTGGTGGAAAAGGGGCTATATTCTGGCTTTATGACAGCTTTAGAGGAAAAGAGTCACCACTTGTTTTTTCGTAATGGCAGTAAATCTGAAGGAAATACGGTCTTCTGTTTTGCTCATGGTTTCACTAAAATTAACTGAACTATTGAGTTGTGGAGAATCTAACCAAGGTAACAATGTGTAGCATGTCCACACTGACAAGTTTAAACATTTTATCATCTGTATGTACGATCTTGACAGCAAACTAATGTTAGGTCAAGTGGGTAGACATAAAAACCTGGATGAGCTTCAATTTCCTGATGTTAAATCCAGATAAAACTGAAGTTATTGTTCTTGGTCCCAAACAACTCAGAAACTTATCTGATGATATAATTTCTCTGGATGGTATTGCTCTGGCCTCTAGCACTACCCTAAAAAACCTCAAAGTAATATTTGCTCAAGAGTTGTCTTTTCATCTGTGTAACATTGCAAAAAAGTAGGCCTATCCTGTCCCAAAAACATGCAGAAAAATTGGTCCACGCTTTTGTAACCTCTAGGCTGGATTACTGTAATTCCCCATTATCAGGTAGCTCTAATAAGTCTTTGAAAACTCTCCAGCTAATCCAGAATGTGGCGGCACGAGTACTGACAGGAACTAAGATTACACACAGAAGATTACATTTCTCCTGTTTTAGCTTGTCTGCCATATACGAAGAGGGAAGACTCTCTGGAATCTGGCAATATAAGAACCATGATGGTGGGACATTCTGTCACTTCATAGTTGTCCAAAACACGTGGTTTGTGCCAGGCGAACATAATTGCCAGTATTTTTTCATTATTGCAAGAAATTCCATTGACTCATTCACAAGTCCAAAATGTGTTTTATTTGAAAGAAACATGCAATATTTACATCTCCATTGCACATGTTCCTATAACCCATAATAATGGGTATCCATGGGTATGTATACATCATACATAAGAGAATAGGAAAATAGTTAACCCAGTGCAATGATGTCCTCTAAGATAATATTTGCCACTTTGTTTGCAGTAAAAAAAAGTTCTGGACGTTTTCTTTTCGACAGGATCTTGACTTGACTCCATGCTCCGTGCTGCTCTTTGACCTGACCTGAACTGACCTGCCTCAAACATGACCTGCGGTTACGTCACACAAGCATAATTAGGCTACAGTTGTCTGGGGGCACTGGTCTTCTTATGAGTGCTTCAATCATTGGAACAAAAGGCAAATTGCAGTAATACTTTGATGGAGTGTCAACTATATATTGGACAATATGGAGATATTTGCATCCTGAAAGCTGGACTACAAATGTGGATAGACAGGGAGAAACACACGCAAGCCTCAGACGTGATAAGATACAATATTCCTCATTATATGAAGTGACTGATAACAAGATCTGTATAATGGATTGTAAAGAAATTCGTCAGGTTTTTATTTTGTAGGCAATTGATCTGTATTTATATTGTGATGGGATGACAGCACAATGATGTGTCTGTGTGTGTCATCGGAAAGCTCTGGTCCTGCGCTTTCATGTGATGTGTGGCATTTTTGTGCGACGCTGCATTCGTGAGTAATCCATCCAAGAGTAATGTGTGTGCAAAGCTGTATGAAAGCTTTGTTATACATAATTTTAGTCTAACTTTATCATTTTATTTCCCTCGTGAAAACATTGGACAACCAGTCTTGTCGGAAAGATGTGATTCCGCTGTTTCACGTGATATGAGTGGCTTCTCGGTATGATTAACGGTTGCGGAGAAAATCCATAAAGAAGAACAGGTGTGCGTCGTTCGGGCCCATAGGATTAAAATTCTTAGAAAGCTCGAAATGTCAGGCTCCGTCATATCTTAGAGAGCTCATAGTGTCCTATTATCCCACCAGAACACTGCGCTCTGAGGATGCAGAGTCCTCAGCTATCAAGCACCTCTTCTGTGGAATCATCTTCCTGTTTTGGTCCGAGAGGCAGACACTAGGGCTGTCAAAAGCACCATGAAATTGAGTTAGAATATTTTCGAATTAATTTAGTAGAGTTCGAATAATATTCAAATTTATTTACTTATTTTAATTAATTTATTATCAATATTGTTATATATTTTTTATTATTTAAAAAACAAAAAAACCAACACAAATATAAATAAGATGCTTATTGCTAGTGTAATATGAACGTGACACTCGGATGAAAACACCCGTTCTGACTGCAATGTTTGGATACTTAAGTGCGAGTGTACTTTTCCACCACAAGAGTGGATCATGTTCGGCTCGTAGTTGTGTCTAATTCTGGTAACGTTTCATCTCTTCTTCAAAAAGGGTAGGCAGCAGGTGCACCACTCTCCCTGTATGTCTCCCTAAACAGGTCACACATCGCGGACAGCGTAGTGGGTGCTGTTGGCGCAGCGGGTCCTACGTCCGTGTCTCTCCCTCCGTCTCTCGCAGGAATTCCACTGGATGCGGGTCCGTTGCGGAACGGCTGAACTAGTTATCTGCTGCGTGCACAGACGCAACCAACACGCATCTGGTGGAATATGGGGGGCTGCGTCCCTCTCTGGCCCGGCTTGTGCGCGAGCCATTTCTGCCCGGACGGGATTCGCTGTGATATACGACGTTATTAATAGTATGAATTATTAATGATATTCAAATTATCAAATGTAGGTTCGAACTTATAAAAAATATATATATTTGAATATATTTCGAACTTCGAATTTTTTTTGACAGCCCTAGCAGACACTGTCTCCACATTTAAGAATAGACTTAAGACTTTCCTTTTTGATAAAGCTTATAGTTTGGGCTGGCTCAGGCTTGTTTTGGACCAGCCACTACTTAAGCTGACATAGGCCTAGTCTGCCGAGGGACCGATGCAGCCTACTGCTGCTGTTATTATTAGTGATACTTCTACTGTTATTATACACCTATGATTATTATTGTCACATAAATATGCTATCATATATTAACATATACTTACAACATATTGTACCACAATAGCTGTAGTTATTATTATAATATTATTACTTAAATTAATGTTGTTAATGTTAAATAAGCTACTGTCATTACTGTCTGCCCTGCATCTGTCCCGGTCTCCCTCTGTCTTTTATATCTCAATTTGTCATATGGAATACTGTAAATTTATTATGTTCATCTGTTCTGTACGACATCTATTGCATGTCCGTCTGTCCTGGAAGAGGGATCCCTCCTCAGTTGCTTTTCCTGAGGTTTCTACCATTTATTTTTTCCTTATCTACTGTGAGGGTCCAAAGGACAGTGGGATGTTGTATGCTGTAAAACCCTCTGAGGCAAATTGTGATTTGTGATATTGGGCTTTATAAATAAAATTAAATTGAACCTGGTTTTATACATCCAAAGAACTTCTATTAAAGTGCTTGGCAACTAGACCAGGCATCTAATTGAGACAGGCCTTTATTTGTCAAAATGTGTAGCCACACAAGGATGTGTAGCCACACAAGGATAGCAAAAGAGACAGGGCGTTAAATTGGGACTAGGCTTTTAATTAAAGTTTCACAGTAGTTAGTTTTCTACAGTTTGCAGTCTTTGATGCAGAGCTCAGTCTCGCAGCAGTGGTCTTCTCGTGTCTCACGCTAAACAAACAGAGATCAACCAGAGATCAACAGCTGGGTAAAGAGGGGCTGAGTACAGCCTGTGTCTATGATAGCCTATAAGGGACACCAAAACAACCCACCTATCAAGACTTACCAGTGAGTATGATGTTGGGCAGTCCTCCGCTGCAGTTGGAGTACAGCATGTTGGACCTTGTGTGCACTGGGTCCTGCAGGCTGCCACCCAGCCCTGAGAGGGCAGCCTGGGAGTAGTAAAGCAAGGAGGAAGCGGAGGAAGGGTCGAAGCAAGAACCCCCTGCTGTGGAGTGGTCCAACTAGACGGCAGATGGCAGTGAGAAAATGGCAAATAAAAGGAAATGCAAAGAGTCACAAGAGACACATTGGCACCAATTCTCTGTGATGTCTTCAAGTCCTTTCTCATTACATCCACAGTAAACAGAAAACTGTATTAACACTACAACTGATGGCAATGACAGATTCTGCTCAGCTCTGTCGTCTGACAAAAACTCTACTAGTTGTTATGTTGGCTAAAGTTAATTAAAATCCATTTCTAAGATTTGGATCCATTCTGCTCATAAACTAACCTTGCAAGGCCAAGACATTTCTCCTGTAAAACTGTTCTCCTCATAATTCTTTGGCTAAAGAAATGCTGTTGCTTTAAATTTTGTGTTATAGGTTTTACAACTGCGTAAAAAGTAAATTGTGCTTTGGATCAAGATTTTCAATCACCCTTCAAGGTTTAATCTGCAGCATTGATTTTTGCATCAGGTTTATTTTCAAATGTTTTCCCATTACAAATCTTGCATCTGTTAGCCATCATTTACTGTGTGTGTCAGTAAGGAAATGCAACAGTAAGAACAAAGAGAAGAAAACAGCCAAACATGTCTTGTTCATTGTTGCAATGCGCTTCCCAACCTAACTGGTGGAAATGTCTCTTCAGAGATGAATGCTGATTGAGGACACACTCCTTTGTACTTGTTGTTGTGTTTACTGTGGTTTACCTGATACGGGTGTGTCTTGGTCTGACGATTGGAGTACTGTGGCTCCATGAAGGGGTCGCTGAAGAGTGTCACCAGGTTGTTGTGCTGTATGAGAAGGGAAGAAAAGAGCACTTTTTACCCATGGGGTATAAGACTTTTAACCACTTAAAACTTAACCCCCCCACTAAGCACTTTGGATACCCATTATTATGGGTTATAGGAACATGTGCAATGGACTGTGTGTGGGTGTGTGTGCACGTGTGAGATTGTGTGTGTTTGTGTGTGTGTGGTAATTTGTTTTTATGTCTTATGGCGGTTTATAGGTCTACTTATGATGTGTGTGTGTGTGTAGGTGTGCGGGTGTATGAGTATATGTGTATATTTATTTATTCTTAGACCTCATCTTTTTGAATGCACTGAGGATAGACTGCTCAACCAATTTCACTGTGACATCTGTGAGAATGACAATGGGTGCGGTTACATGATGGCTTCTCATTCAGAATGAAATAAATCTGAATGAAATCATTCGGAATTAAAGTCTTTCCAGGTAGTTTACATGGGAAATATTCATTCTGAATGATGATTTACAAGGGAGATCAGTTTAATTGCCTTTTAATCGCCTTTATTCGGGTCCGCACAAGGTTTGGGGCAGGGGAGGTTTCTGATTGGATAGGGGGCGGGGCAGATGTTGCGTGTTTATGTTTACCTGAAGAAAACACTGTAGTCCTCGTTCCGAATAACAACATGCCTGACGACGCCGTTCTTAGTGCCTTTTTCGGGCTTGTTTTGCTTATATTCTTGAAGCAGCAGTACGACAACAACCTTGTTCTGCTAATGCTTCGTATTTTGAGGAAGAGAAGGGAGGTAGAAGGTCGAAGAAGGGAGATAGAAGACCTTGCTGTGCAAATGGAAACTGGTGAGTGCAACAAGTCCGACTGCTCTATCTCAGTCCGTTGCTATGCGCGCTATATATGTCATTGCGCCAGAAGGGCAAGGAAACAAGCATGCACAGAAAGACCAGAATGAACTTAAAGAAGAATGAGTGTATGGTCCGTGTAAATCCGTGTATCATTCGTTCATTACATTTTCAATTTAAAATCAAAAATCAAAAAACGAAAAAACGGTTTGTTTTTTCCATTATTCGTTTAATAATCAAATTCAAAAATACAAAAAACGGTTTATTTTTCTTATTTTTGATTTTATGCTCACATCAAAAATAGCAAATCGAAAAATGGGCCACGATTAAAATTTGATTTTGATTTTTTATTTGATCCAACTTGGGTGACCCGGAAGCGCATTGCATTAACTGGATAAAAAAAAATAAATTAGACACCTTATCTCGTAATTACGAGAAAAGATCTCGTAATTACACAATTAACAGCCTAATTAATTACATATGTGGAAATAGCCTGTGTCGTCCTTTGTTAACCATTTCACATACAGATGTTACTCATTTCAATACCGCAGCCACAGTGAAGAGGGTGAAATAATTGATCCAGGAGTAGCTGCAGTGCGCAACAACAACCAGCAGGTAGCACATGTGAGCAGTAGAGATACAGCGTCCAACTGAAACTGTTTGAGAATTAGCAGTACTGTTATATTTTCTGCCGGACCTGTACAACTTGTTACACAGTCTTAATTTCATAAAGGACATTTAAACTATGAGATTTAAACCAACCATTCGTATTATGAACCATGAAATTAAGCTTTTAGCTTCTGAAGTATTTATTTAGACAGCTCTGATAGAGCTCAGGATTTATCAGGAGGACGCTGCTTTACTCCAAACAATTTCACCTATGTGTGTGAACTTTTGGATGTGAACACAGAACATTAATTAACATTAGATCCTGATACATTAGATCCAGATAGGCTAATTAATGAAGTTAGGCTGCTGTTTCTCGTGCATGAATGCGCATAGCGTCTCTCTCAGTGGGGAGACGCTCTTATCGATTCTACTACGGTTGCATCTCTGCAGGTATTTAATAAACTCAAACATCTTTTGGGTAAGGGGTATTTAATAGTCAAGCACTCCCGCACCTCCAACTGAAATCATGTTCTCGCAGCTAGGGGTTCACCCGCTAATTTATGCGCCATTTATGAACCTGTAGTGTAAGATTTAATTACCAATCAGAAGAATGTTCATTAATCAAGTAACTATGTTCACTGATTAAGTAAATGTGTTCATTAATCAGGTAAATATTTTATCTTGCTTAAGTTGATTAAGACTGAGGACTCAGCTCATATAGAAATGTGTTATGTATTCATGCGTGATAGAAACACTTCACTCAAGCCTATGTACTGAGAGCACACAAATGTTTTATTGAGAACACACACACAGATGTACTGACTGAAAACACACACACACATTCTAAGGTTAAAGCTGTACCAGGGATGGCATACAAAAGGCCCTGGTTCTCACATACTTTTTAAAATACAGATGTGCCCGAAACCAAAACATAGTGATAGGAGAAGCGAGGGGTTCTCTTGAATGATTACACATCTCACATGTTTTTGGAAAACATAGTGATAGGGGAAGTGAGGAGTTCTCCCGAATGATTACACATCTCGCATGTTTTTGAAAAACATGGTGATAGGGGAAGCGAGGAGTTCTCCCAAAAGATTCATAGCCTAACACCTGTTGTTGATGCCTGCTGCCAATAGGTCTTGGTTTCGGTAGGAAGGATTTTGAGGAAAAGGTGGAGTTTCTCCCAAAACTCCACCAGCATAAAAGACAGAGCGCAAAGCCTGGACTTCAGTCGCGTTCCGGAACGTGCCTCGAGAGTTTGTATGTGTTGATGCCTGATAGCACATTAAACTCGATTGAGCCCGATTCCTTCGTCTCCAGTGTGTCTCTGAATGTTCATCTGAGTACCAGCCAACTGAACCTAATTTACTGAAAGCTACATAAGAAGACAATTTGAAGAAGCCGTGTTGAAGTCATCGGGAGCCATTCGGCCCACTTCCAGGCCCCAAGTTTTAACACAACAAACCACATTAACAACCAAATGTATTTCCCTGCACAACCAAGAATGAAAAATCAACCATCACAGCAGTATCGATACTTTTCTTGATAGAACATAGTGTATGGAAGCAGTTTTCTGTAAAATGTGCAGATTTGGGTTTTCATGAGCTGATCGGTACTGAACTAACAATGACTGTAGAATATAATAAGCCTCCTGCCCCATGTGTGTATATGTGTGTAGCTTTGTATTTTGTATGGTGTGTTCTGTGTGTTTTTTGCTTTGTATTGTTTGTTGTCGTGCTGTTGTATGTTTTGGTTGTGAGGGACTGCGGATGTAAATTATCTTTGAGCTAATTCTGGTGCAGTGCATCTTTTATGTTAAAAATTGTGCACTGTCCCAATTCTTATTACTAGAATATTTTATAGAAAACAAAAGCCTAACCCAAAGATTATAATAAATTAAATAGTATTACAAATTAAGCTCTTTTCTAAAAGTTTACTACCTACTAGAATCTCACATTCTGTGTTAAATAGGCCTACAATGTATTTTAACCATTTACAATGAAGCTGCACTCCCACATCCCATTAGCCATACGTGAATGTTTACCGTTGCTATGGCAACAAGTGACAGCTGACGTTAGCGTTAGTTAGCTTAGCTCAATCGTCCGACAAACAATAACCCATAAAATTACAATTCAACATATTTAAACAGGCGGCATGGTGGTGTGGTGGTTAGCACCATCGCCTCACAGCAAGAGGGTTGCCGGTTCGATCCTGGGTGTGGGAGCCCTTCTGTGTGGAGTTTGCATGTTCTCCCCGTGTCAGCGTGGGTTCTCTCCGGGTACTCCGGCTTCCTCCCACAGTCCAAAGATATGCAATTTGGGGACTAGGTTAATTGGTTACTCTAAATTGTCCATAGGTGTGAATGTAAGTGTGAATGGTTGTCTGTCTCTATGTGTCAGCCCTGCGATGGTCTGGCGAACTGTCCAGGGTGTACCCTGCCTCTCGCCCGATGTCAGCTGGGATAGGCTCCAGCCCCCCCGCGACCGTCACGAGGATGAAGCGGTTAGAAGATGAATGAATGAATGACATATTTAAACACAATCAACAACAGCTACCAACAGTTACAGTCCTTACAACCTTAGCTAATGTGTTGTCACAGGTTAGATTGTCGAAATGAAAGTAATAACAGCTTAAATCCCTGAGGAAATACGCTAGCATTAGTGACAGTTGCATCCACTCATATGCAGTTACCTTACCTTACAGTTCCCTCAAACAATATCACTAAGCACAAAACAAACCATATAAACAAGTTATCTATTAAGGGTACACTACTGATAAAATCTGAAGGTGTTTAGGTGACATTTACCCACCTGAAAGAATAAATGAAAACATTTTGCTGGTCTTCAGAAGCTTTACTCTAGGTGTAACTGCCAACTCTATACCTATATCCAACTCTGCCTATATGTCACACATGCATTTGCAGTTCTACATCATGACACTGAGATCACTAGGATAATAGGGGACCTAACACTGATGGGTGTGGAAATATCATAGTATAAATGTCCTTTATGACATTAAGACTGTGTAACGAGTTAGTATACTGCACAGGTCCGGCAGAAAATATAATAGTACTGCTAATTCTCAAACAGTTTCAGTTGGACGCTGTATCTCTATCTCTATGTAATTAATTAGGCTATTAATTGTGTAATTACGAGATCTTTTCTCGTAATTACGAGATAAGGTGTCTAATTTTTTTTTTAATCCAGTTAATGCAATGCGCTTCCGGGTCATGCAAGTTGGATCAAATGAACAATCACATCAAATTTTAATCGTGGCCCATTTTTCGATTTGCTATTTTTGATGTGAGCATAAAATCAAAAATAAGAAAAACAAACCGTTTTTTTGTATTTTTGAATTTGATTATTACACGAATAATGAAAAACAAACCGTTTTTACATTTTTTGATTTTTGATTTTAAATTGAAAATAGAATGAAAGAATGATACACGGATTAGGATCGTTTCCCGTTTTTTGTTTACCTACTTCAAAACGAAAAAGGAAAATAGGATCGTTTCCCGTTTTTTGTTTACCTACTTCAAAATGAATAACGAATGGCCGTAAAGTACACGGACTGTGTATACAAGTGCGAGAAATTCTTTCATTCGGAATTAGAACCAGAATATTCCAGCCCCTTACATTGGATTGAATTTTCAATCGCATGGGCCATTTTCATTCCGAATTAGGGGTTTACAAGATCATTTTTAATAGGAATGAACTTTCATTACGAATGAAAAGTGGATTAAACTGTCCATGTAAACACACTCAACAAAGGAAATTCTGATTCTGTTATAACAACGTTGTCAAATCTGGAAGGAAAGCAATGCTCTGACATTAAAAATGTATCACCTTGGTCTTGATACACTGAACAAATAATTAATTGATAAAAGAAAAATATTAAAAACAAACAAACAATAGATTAATGAAAATAATTATTGGCTGCAGCCCGAGGGTGGCACAGTTGGCTGTCACACACATACACAAAAGATGTATCTGTGCATTCCAACACTCATACTGCCATACTATATAGCATGCCAGAAAAAAGATTTAGTATGTCCAAAGACATAGTATGTCAAATGCAGTACTCCAAAAACACCAGGATGTTCTCCAACATCTGGTCAGATTTTGCAGTATGCAAGCTAGCATGCTTTTCTGGCTACTCTGACCCGCAATCTACTGCACAGCAGCTACTCTGCCTCCTAAATTGTGCTTTTGAATCTAGGATCTAGGACTGAATATGATAACAAATGACAATACTGTTTAAACTAAATGTTAACATTTATTGAATGTTCTTGTAATTGACTAAATAAAAGAAACACTTAGTGTTTTAGTGCACTAACAGCAGCATTATCAGCTGACAGCAGCATCACAGACAACATTTACAGAAATTACTGTATAAAGTTGGTTAAAAAAAAAAAAACACCGTCTTTCTCTCCCTCTCTCTCCCTCCCACCCTCTCTCTCTCCCCCTCTCTCCCTCCCACCCTCTTTCTATCTACAACTGAGCGGCAAACAGATGACAGCTTGACAGCTCATTGACAGCTGTCTGACTGGCCGATGACAGCACAAGTAACTGATGACCAGTCAAACAGTATCAATAGGAACATGACTGGTTAAGTGAACAAATTAATCATAAATATTACAAACAACAACAGGACATAAATATATCAATGACAGGGAAATGCATATGTAACTAATATACTATCACAAATATAAAATGTTAGAATCTACAATCTGTGCAGTTATAACTTTAAAATTAAATTACATACATTACAAAGTAACAACATCAGAGCTTTCAACCACCATCTCTGGTGAACTCAGTAAGTAGTGTTTGTTTTGTGCCCAAGGTAACGGATATAAAAGCAAGAGGGTCAATGTCCAGGGTGTTGTTGTTATAAGAAAGTAGTTTGTCCTGATTGTGTGCACACCGTATGCAACAGTACAAACTTTTTAAGGGCAGCTGCAGTACATACTAAAAATAAAAACAAAAAGTATGCCATTTAAAACGCATCCTATTTGTTGACCTATCAAATTTCCCTTGCTAGAATATCTATTTAGAACTCCACTTGTTCAGAAAGACTGACATGATGTCCAACATGAACATAATGTACCAGTCCCATCAAGGTCAGTGTCTTTATTTTCAGAGGTATTACAGACCTTCACATTTACCACTATGACATCCTCTGCAGAATATTTTTATGTTGTATAGTTCTATTCAACAAACTACACCATAAATGTGATTGCTCAACTTGGTGTTTGTTAATGAAATCGCAGTGTTGAATCTAATATCCCACAATAATTTTTGCGCTGTAGGGAGACAAAAGCAAATTATGGTATTCTGTTACACAGAATATGTTTGTGTGTCTGACAAAGACTCTCTTCATGGCACTTACTTGACTTGTGTTGAAGTCCAGAGGGATGCTCTGAAGTGGGGAAACAGGCTGCTGTTGCTGTTGCTGCTGCCGCTGCTGCTGGTGTTGTTGTCGGCCCTGGTCCGCTGCATGCTGGGATTGTTGGTAGAGTGGATAGGGTGGGGGCGGCTCCCTTGGCATGTTGCTGGTATCCAAAGGAACTCCCTATACAGGACAGAGAACACCAGCAAGAGTCACTAAACACAGAGTACAGGTTTAACAAAGAGTTGGGACTTGAGGTTTATTTTTTCTGATTGAAGTGTCATTACTCAACTGCGCAGTGTGCATTCCACATCAAAGCAGGCTAAAAACAATTGTATCAGTGTACTTTTTGCAATGGCTGGAACTTTAACTTGGATGTCACACTTTATTTTCTATCACTGTACAGGTAAGACTGTTACAAAAGCTTTTTGAGAGAATCCAAAATGGCGGCGCGCACAGACGTTGCAGCTCATTGCTCTCCACTCTCTGTGCTTTACTTATTGTGTGTGTATGTGTGGCTATGCGTGATTGGAAACACTACCGTATGTTGGGCGAAGTCTACATAAAGTAGTCAGGACCTTCTGAGCCTGGATTAAGCTGTGAAAGGACTATCACATTGGACTATCACCGCTTCCACTACATTCCGGAGGACATCGCCAGGACTCCAGGGTCTCCGTAGATGGTTCTCCCCGCTGGCAAGCCCAAGAGGAAGCATAAACAAAGGAAACAAAAGCGAGACTGCAGGGCCGGTGTCCCGACAAACAGACCTACCGCTCAGAATGACCTACCAACACGGAGTGCGCATGTGCAGATTAGAATGGACTATTACCTCTATAAATGTAATTAAAAATATGGTAGCTCATTCTGTCAGTCAGGAAATATCTATCAGAATGGACTACCTCTATAAATGTTATTTAAAAATATGGTAGCTCATTCTGTCAGGTAGTAAATATCTATCAGAATGGACTATTACCTCTATAAATGTAGTTAAAAATATGGTAGCTCATTCTGTCAGGTAGGACTTCAAGCAAATGTAAGTTTCCTTTCCATTTGCAGGAACAAATTTCAGACATGATGTGCCCATCAGAGACAAATGTCGCACTGAGGTAATAGTCCATTCTGATACTTCCTACCTGACAGAATGAGCTACCATATTTTTTAGTAACATTTATAGAGGTAGTCCATTCTGACAGATCTTTCCTACCTGACAGAATGAGCTACCATATATTTAATTACATTTCAGTGTTTCCGCTACATTCATTATTGCAGCCGCTGCTGCTCCTTCAAAACATTTATTTTATATTCGGCCGAATATTGCAAAAAAAACACACATTCGGTGGAATAAGTGAAAAGCAAGGCCGAATAATAGCAGCGTGTTTTGATAACGCAATCAAACAGCGTGCGGTGACGGACGGAGGGAGTGAAATGTCGGCAGTGTGGCGACAAAAGGCACATTTGCCTAATTTCTGCTGTGTTATCCTGATACTACTCAGAAGGAGGGTGTTCATTTGCAAAAGCTAAGAAACGGCATTCGGTATTTTCTAACTGACAGAATGAGCTACTCTACTTAAAACCACATTTATAGAGGTAATAGTCCATTCTGATAGATATTTCCTACCTGACATAATTAGCTACTCTACTTATAATCACATTTATAGAGGTAATAGTCCATTCTGATAGATATTTCCTACCTGACAGCTGTTCTACCTATAATTACATTTTATATAGGCTGTATGTCTGCTTCTTACACATATCTGACCTGAGTAGCTACTAAACAAAGCCAAAAACAGAGTTTTACCAGAAAACCTACAAAAGCTCTTTGTGTTCACTTCAGAAGATGAAAGTCATAGAAGAAGATTTGATTTTAAGCACCAAGTTGCTCGGACTACTTTAAAACAAATTTGTATTTCGGTTGTCGGTGTAAAAATATGGAATTCCCAACTATAGGATTTGAAAGGTTGTACAGATCCTCATCAATTTAAAAAAAATGTACAAATGCAAAAAAAATTGTCAATATGCACTTGAAATTTAAACTGGATGTTAATGATCAATTGATTTCAGCTGGTAAAAGTTTACTTGTATGGGATATTTATTTATTTAATTTATTCCTTTGTATTTGTTTTGATTAATTGTTTTTGTTGTTATTATCAAAGTGTTGTTGGAGTTGGCTATTGGAAATCAACTGTATGTGATGTCAGACCATGTTTTCTTTTATTATTAATTGTTCAAGTAGGGGGATATATAAGAAACATATAAGAAAACATATAAGAAATATTTTTCTTCTCGCTGCTCCTTTCCAATCATGGAGGTGTTGATTTGAAAATGTAGAGTGCATGTGCAAATTCTGTTGTCCACTTTCATGTGAGGAACAAACAAATAAACTAAACTAAACTAAACCAAACAATGTTTTTGCCAGGGTAGGTCATTACGAGTGAGAGGTTAGTGCATCAGACTAGTCTGACAGGATGAGCTACTGGTAGCTCATCCTGATTGGGTAGCGCAAACTTTCAGAACACCGGCCCGCTAGCACGGCTTAAGAGACAACTGTTTACGCCACCGCTTCCCGGTATCTTCCTCTCCAATAACAGGTCCATAATAAACAAAATCGACAAACTGAGATTACAGATTGCTGCCAACAAGTGTTTCCGCGACTTTTGCATCATGTTGAAAACACCTCGGCGGTTGTGAAGAAGTCCCAGCAGAGTCTTCATTTCCTGAGGATCCCCAGAAGGATTAACCCCAGGAGAGAGGTGCTGACTGTCTTCTACCGCTGCTCCATTGACAGTGTGCTGACCTACTGCATCTCTGTGTGGTTCTCCAGCTGCACCACGGCGCACAAGATGATGCTACAAAGGGTCATTAACACCCCCCAGAAAATCATTGGCCACCCTCTCCCCTCCCTGGAGGACTGCTACAGTACCTGCTGTCTCAAGAGGGCACGTAGCATCCGAAGAGCCTGCACACACCCACAACACATGTTTGAGCTGCTGCACCCTGGCAGGAGATTCAGGGCGCTGAAGTCACGGACAAATAGACTCAGGGATAGCTTTTATAACAGGGCAATAGCACTTACCAATACAAACCTCATCTGATTAGCTGCCGTCTTTTTCCTACAATGGGCCACGTGCAATGAACAATAATCTAAACTGCAATGACAGGAGATGCCAGGGCACAAATATTTTTTTCTTGTACTGCACAAAAACTACTATTGTTTCTCATGCTATACAGTTTTACAGATACATAAGTTCGAATTTATATTGTTATTCCAGCTTACTACAAATAAGCAATCCCATTTGCTATAAGGAGAATGTGAGGGTGTGTGTACCTGTGTAATGGGGGACAGCGAGGCGGACATGGTGGGAGACAGCTGCTTGGCCAGACCCCTACGCTGCTCTGTCCCGGGAGACAGGGTGAGGGGGCTGATGGGAGCGGGCCGTCGCCGGGGAGAGTTGCTAGACAGACGCAAGGATGAGTTGAGGGAGGGATTGCTGAGTGACGACTGCAGCTGGCAGTTGTTGAGGGACGCCTGAATTGAGGGATTGCTCAGAGAGGAGGAGAGACCTACATGGACAGTAAAGACAACAAGACATTGGCATATTGATAAGTCAGACTGAAAAAGTATGAGTGTAAACTTAGATTAGAATGAAAGTGCGGACAGTGCATGTGAATGCTGTATGCTGAAATAAAAGACAATGCTGAAATGCTGAAAATGCAGAAATATAACTAATTGGCAGAAACATCTGAAAATCCCTGCTGAGCTGAATGTTTTGACATTCCAATAGTTTCTGTAGCTTAAGGTATGTAGAAGTAGTAAATAATCAAAAAAGGACAGGATAAGTAGTAGAAGCAGTACTACTACTACTAGTAGACATGTGTGTGAGAGGAGAAAAGTCCGGACTTAGTGATCAGTTAATCGCAAGGATCACATTATCTACACTCATCAGTAGGCTCGGCAAGCAGCTGATAGACAGCCCTCAAAACTGTTTTATTTGTTGCAGTGGAAACGTTCAACTATCTCTGCTGTCATATTCATATATATGTCACATAAGTTGGCGAACAGTGCCTACACATCTGTCCCTGCACATATAAATCCCATGTATAGCCATTTTTTGTGACTAAACAAAAATGTATTAATACATATAACAGGCTACATGCATTCAAATACAGAAATGTTTGGAAATGAGGACAGGACTATAGCTCAATAAATTGGGTATTACTAACATTAGAGGACATTCTTTTGTTGTTTTTCAGCCATTTTTTGTCTATTACACTGCACAGGCTGTACACTATAAGGTTAATATTTTCAAATGAAAAAAGAAAACAAGACAAAAACAAAGCAGCTTTGACTAAAGATCACTCGATGTAGTCAGGGCTTCACATCTGTACAGATGTTATTTTAAGAATCCTATTGTAAACATAAGGATATCATCAGAGGGAGGAGATTCTCCGGAACGGGTAGATGTCTATTTTATGGTGTCAAAAATGTGATCATGGCCACAAGTTAGAAAACTGTTGCCCCCAGCTATTTTCCACAAATTTCGCATCTCAGTTTACATAAGCCCCTTTTCCACCGCAGGAGCTCTTCTCATGCTACCTGGGATTTTGAAAAAATCTTGTTTTCACCGAAATTACCCAGGTAAAAAACTTTCTCACAGCCCCAAATTTACCCTGGAAAAAGTAGCTAGTAGGGGGGTAGGACACACACGCAGTGTATCGCACTTCCTGGTACAGGCAGCCCCTGCAAATTTTATTTCACTTAAACAGGTTCCACTTTGTTTGTGTTTTGATTAAGGACGGGTACCGAAACCCACTACTGAATTAGCCCCGGGGCTAAATTATCAAAGACCATAGTACTGATAAGCGCTAATGGTAAGGGTTCTGTTAATGCCGGCGCTGAACTCCTCCACACACACACACACATTCACACACACACTGACGAGACACAGTAACCGGTGAGCGCCCAAGCGGCCATGGTGTAACAAAGTTAAGATAACTCGATAATGGCAGCCACACTCGTTACTGTAAGTGACACTAACCCTTAGCGAGTAAGAAGCCAATACTTTATCAATACATGTGCTCAGCAAGCATGAACATGTAAACATGTAGACAGCCATATTCAATATGCTCGGTCCACAGTCTCACATCCACAGACACTAACGTTATGTCTTACACAAGGACAGCACGCTGGTTCAGCTGATAGTGAATTGTTACTAATAAACTCAAATGACAGCTGTCTGTATGTAGACTAACTTAGTTTGACACTTATCTTAAACTTAGCTGCTGGCTGAGACAAACAGTCCCAACTCTCTACCAGCACGTAACCAGCCAAGCTGGCGGAGCCAAATACAGGACACACGCCGAATCATCTACGTCATCACGCTAATTTGAAGGCAAGGCAAGGCAAGGCAATTTTATTTATATAGCACTATTCATACACAAGGCAATTCAATGTGCTTTACAAGAGAAAACATAAAAGGAACAATAGATCATTAAAACCAAAAGCTAAAAGCAAGACAATAAATAGTTAAAAACAGTGCAGAAAATGCATTTAAAAGCAAACATAAAGCCAAAGCAACAGCAGACAAATATAAAAACAATAGCTACAGATTATCCTAACAATAAGTTACATATCTAGTTCACTGGTAAGCTGCAGTAAATAGTAATGTTTTAAGCCCTGATTTAAATGAGCTGACAGTTTCAGCCGACCTCAGATATTCTGGAAGTTTGTTCCACAGGCGGGGAGCATAGAAACCGAAGTCTGCTTCACCGTGTTTGGTTTTGATCCTGGGAACACTGAGTAAACCTGTTACAGATGATCTGAGGGGTCTGGATGCTTCATAACGTACAAGTAAATCAGATATGTATTTAGGCCCGAGACCATTTAGTGCTTCATAGACAAGTAACAAGATTTTAAAGTCTATCCTTTGACACACAGGAAGCCAGTGCAGTGACTTAAGCACTGGTGTAATGTGCTCCACTCTCTTGGTGTTGGTGAGGACTCTGGCAGCAGCGTTCTGGACGAGCTGCAGTTGTCTGATTGATTTTTTACTCAGGCCTGTGAAGACACCGTTACAATAGTCCAGCCTGCTGAAAATGAAAGCATGAACAAGTTTTTCTGTATCTGGTTTAGACAGAAATTCTTTTATTCTTGCTATGTTTTTAAGGTGGTAGTAGGCTGATTTAGTAATTGTCTTAATGTGACTATTGAAATTTAGGTCTGAGTCCAGAACTACACCAAGATTTCTGGCTTGATTTGTAGGTTTTAGTGTCAAGGCGTCAAGGTGAGCACTGACTATTGATCTTTGTTCTTTGGGGCCAAAAACAACTACTTCAGTCTTGTCTGTGTTTAGTTGTAGAAAATTCTGGCACATCCACGTATTGATTTCGCCAATGCACTTATTAAGCAGATGTAGGGGACTGTAGTCATCTGGTGACACTGTTATGTAAAGTTGTGTGTCATCTGCATAAGTATGGTAGGAGATGTTATGATATTCCATAATCTGAGCAAGAGGGAGCATATAGATGTTGAACAGAAGAGGCCCAAGAATGGACCCTTGAGGAACTCCACATGTAATCTTTGTTCGCACAGATTCATAATTGCCAAGTGACACAAAGAAATCCCTGTCTTGTAAATAAGATTTAAATCAATTTAGCACAGTGCCAGAAAGTCCCACAAACTTTTCTAATCTGTCGAGCAGTATCTTATGGTCAACTGTGTCGAATGCAGCACTGAGGTCCAGTAATACCAGAACCGAAATCTTTGATGCATCACTGCTCAGATGAATGTCATTTAAAACTTTTACAAGTGCAGTCTCAGTGCTGTGATGTGCTCGAAATCCAGACTGAAAGGCATCAAAGGAATTGTTTTGCTCCAAGAAGGTGTTAAGTTGCTGAAAAACAACCTTTTCAATGATCTTTCCTAAAAATGGTAGGTTTGATATGGGCCTGTAGTTATTTATTACTGAGGCATCCAGATTAGGCTTTTTTAAGAGAGGTTTAATGACTGCAGTCTTCAGGGCCGTTGGGAAAAGGCCTGACTGAAGAGAACAATTGACTATCTGTAGCATATCTGATGCTATGCAGTTAAAAACATCTTTAAAAAAGCTTGTTGGCAGAGTGTCAAGGCAGCAGGTAGTGGACCTAAGGTTTCTAACTATGTCTGTCAAAGTAGCATGATTTAATGGGTGAAAAAGTGCCAAATTAACTGGAGTAATCTTAGGAGGCACTGGTGAAATAGCCACTGTGTTGGAGTTACAGACTGTCTGTCTTATCTTTAAAACCTTGTCTGTGAAAAAAGAAGCAAAGTCATTGCATGCCTTGGTGGATAGCAGTTCAGGAGGGACTGACGCTGATGGGTTTGTCAGTCTGTCAACTACAGTAAATAGAGTCCGTGCATTGTTGTTATTTTTGTTGATAATTTCAGAGAAAAGGACTGCCGCGCCTTTTTTAGCTCCAAGTTATAGATGCGCAGACTTTCTTTATAGATGTCATAATGAACCTGGAGTTTGGTTTTTCGCTACCTGCGTTCTGCTTTTCTACATTCTCTTTTTTGAGCTTTTACCCGTGTGGCATTCCTCCATGGTGTTTTTTTCTTACCAGAGACAACTTTGACCTTCATGGGGGCAATAATGTCCATAATATTCAAAGCTTTAGAGCTGAAACTATGAACCAGATCATTGTGAGAGACTGAGGGCAGAGCTGGTGTGGGTGTAAAATCCTGGGTGAATAGTGTACAGGTGTTTTCGTTGATATAGCGTTTTCTGATTACCTCTGTTGAAATTTTACTGGTGTCAGCGGAGATGGCCATTTTAAAGAAAACACTGTAATGATCAGAAAAGGCAACATCAGTCACCACAACCTCAGAAATGTTGAGCCCTTTGGAGATAATAAGATCTAAAATATGTCCCTTATTGTGTGTTGCCTCTGTTACATGCTGGGAAAGTTCAAAGTTCTCCAGGATGTAGAAAAGTTCTTTCGCACTGCCATCTTTGGGATTATCAATATGAATGTTAAAATCACCCACTATAACAACACAGTCAAAATCAATGCAAACAACAGACAATAGATTAGAAAAGTCATCAACAAAGTGTGCACTATATTTTGGAGGCCTGTAGATGGTTACTAATACTGCTTGACAGGAGGATCTGAACTGCAGTGCAACATATTCAAAAGACTCAAACTTCCCATATGACAGCTGTTTGCACTGGTAAACATCCTTAAATAAAGTGGCTACTCCACCTCCTTTCTTTCGTTCTCTAACTGAGCTGATAAAATGGAAGTTTGGGGGGGCTGATTCAATAAGTACTGCTGCACTGTTGTTTTCATTTAACCAAGTTTCAGTTAAAAACATAAAATCAAGGTTTCTCTTGATAATAAAATCATTAATTAATAGTGACTTGCCAGCCAGTGATCTGATATTTAATAAAGCTAAGTTTAGTGTACTAACATTGTCTGACACAGTCTGTGGCTGACGCATAACTGGAGTCAGATTAGATAGAGTAGCTGTGCGCTTTGGGTACACATTGGTTTTCCTGATGCTAGTCAAAACAGGAATGACAGACCTTGGAGATGACTCTGGCTGATACTTTTCAATTTCAAGATGTGTTTGACCATGCCACCGGCTATTTAAGATCGCCGGTATGTTTAAGGAAGCGGCATGGGGTCTGTCTCATCTCTGACAGGCACCTGAGTGATGACGTCTAGGGCTACTATTTAAGAGCTCATCAATTTGGCTGAGCTTCAGTGTGGCAGCTTTAACTAGCTCCTGGATTGGTGAGCGTGGTGGAGGGGGGGAGGGTTGACACTGGCTCCTTAGTGGTTGCGCCGATGCTGGGGGGGGGGCGACGTTGGCTCCTTGGTGGTTGTGGTGAAGGGCAGGAGGGGGGTTGTTGGATCCCTGACTGGGACAGGGACATCCTCTGAATGCCTTGGGTGATGTGGAGCAAAGGGTCAGGTGAAGGGGGAGAGATGCAGGCCGTCTGTCTCTGTGCCCCGTACTTGTCCTTGGCTCTTATCTGTCCATTCTTGTTTTGGCATGGCATTCCAAGAGCATGACGTAGATTGGCCCCGAGTAGTCTGCATCCAGTGATGTTCGGATGAATCCCATCACGCTGAAAGCGATCCTTACAGTTCCAAAAGATGTTAAAATTGTCAATAAACTTTATCCCATGAGTGAAGCATGCCGATGTCTGCCATGTATTCAGGGCAAGGAGTCTGGTAAAAGACTCGATTCCTTTCCCCAGGGTTGGAATGGGGGCAGAAATGAACACATTTTGTGACTGACAGTCACTCAGTTTCTCCAGGAGCAGGGAAAAGTCTTTTTTCAGGATCTCAGAGCCAGTTTTTCTCCATAGAATGTCAAAAGACCCAGCATGGATGATGATCCTCATGTTACTTGGGTGTGTAGAGAGGATCACTGGCAACAACTTGGTTAGCTCCCTGACAGACGTGTCAGACACTGTTAGATTTTCAGTCTTTGCCATTCTTACATGCTTGGTTATTGAGTCTCCGATCAGGATGGTGTCTGGCTGATCAGGTGTGGTGTTAGCATAGTTTTTTCTGGCCTTGGGTCTAGCAGTGGTTTTAATACCAGAGGTGTGATTGGCCTGCGTGGGTTCAGTGTAGTTGGTATTGTCATACATTTCATTTGGAGCTAGTGCATCATACCTGTTTTGTAGAGAGAGTTCAAGTGGAGGGGTGAGCGTAGGGACTCTCTTGACTGATTTCCTGCTGGGTTTGCCTTGGCGTCTAACGACGTCAGCCCAGGTCCTGGCTGGAGTTGATGCTTTTGGTCGAGCACCAGTCCTGTGCCAGTAGGAAGGGTCGTTAGGGAAGGCCAGTTTGGGAGCCTTTGCAGCTGATCCAGTGGTGTTAGGACATATCCATGGGATTGTGTCAGCCAGGTCAGCGATGGTATGCTCCACATTTGTTGTATTTCCATACATAAAAGTCTGTCCATCAGCACCTTGTATGTTAGCTGCCACAGAGTCAATGAATTGCTCACTCTCACGAATTTGTTGTAGCGTTTCGTTCTTCTTTTGAAGCTGCCTTATCGTCTCAGTCAGTCGCTCACACTCTGTGCAGCTCACAGGTTTTGCCATCTTGTCCTTGTCCTAATCACAGGTTTCCAGTCACAGACACAGCAAAAGGCTTGCACTGTGCCTCGGCCCTGATCACACAGTACTAAAGTGGTGAAAAAGTGGTGAAAATATGGCAGTAGTCCTCTGTATCTTTCAAAAATTAAAGTCCCAATGCTTTATAAGTATCCAGGATCTACTTTCTGTAGCTTTTAGCAGGAAAAAAACAAGTATATCCACGAAAGAATGTAAGCAAAGCAGAGCGCAAGCAGCAGAGCGTCTGCACTGTAAGAAAGCCGGAAAGCATTATGAAGAAAATTCCCAGAACTTTGAGGTGTGGTGGAAACGCAAGGTGTGAGGTGTGGTGGAAACGCAAACCACACAGATTACCAGGAATTATTTAACCCAGGTAAATACTGTAAATTCCTGGCAATAAAAGTTCCTGGAATTTGTTTTGATAGTTGAACGGTTTCTGTAGCACAAAGTAGGGCTGCTCGATTTTGGAAAAAATCCTAATCACAATTATTTTGGTCAAAATTGAAATCACAATTATGCAAACGATTATCCGGTGCACGTGATGACTTATATTGTTTACACGATGGCATGTCATTTTTGTCTGTACATGCGTGTTTAAAATTCTCCTCTGCTCTCTGGATCGCACACGGCGGAGTTCCTCACACACGCACACATGCTTGCACACATACATGCTCGCGCACACGCGCGCGCATGCATGCATGCATGCATGCACACACACACACACACACACACACACACACACACACACACACCAACTCTCCCTCTGCCATTTTCCGCACGCTGATTTAGAAAAATTCCGCGATCACCTGCCCCTCGCATTACTCGTAGTTCACCTACTTGACTGGCTCGTGGAGTGAAAAGAGGAGAGGAGGAGAGCGGTATTGCGCATGCGCGGCTTCCGGGTACGTTTGATTTGCAACACAAGACAACGAAAGTAAACTGACTAGAAGCGCATAATCGTTTAATGTCGATTATTTTGTTTTCATAATCGCTGAAAACTGAAATCTTAATCCAGATCAAAATTCGATTAATCGAGCACCCCTAGCACAAAGTATGCAGAAGTAGTTAGATGTCAAAAAACGCTGAATTAATAAGAATAAAAACTGAAGAATGTAAGTGTAGCTGTAGAAGCATCCACACTAATAAAGATTTAAAGAGCATTAGTATGGATGCAGAAGCATCCACACTAAGTACTAAGGCAGCTGGCCCTAGAAACCAAGGTGAACATGTGGAAGTTATGATGTGGTATGTAGTCAGTTTTCCAGCATGCTCTCCAGTCCCAGACCCAAAACACTATACTTTATTGTGTGACTGTGGATTAAGAAAAAGATGGAAAGCAGAGCAAAGGAAAATGAGTAGACAGAGGAAATGTGAGGGAAAAGAAAAGAGCAGATTGTAGCTAGCCAAAACAGGGTCAAAGTTCCTCTTTCACTTTGGTGCTCAGCCAGGGCTTGGCTTGGCTGTGGCTGTGTTCAACATGGGAGCCCGACCACACTTACAATCACAAAATACAGAAGGGAAAGACTGAGACAGCATAGTAGTGGGTGTGATAAGATCGGGCAGCAGAGATTATAGTGAGGAAGTTGGAGACAGAGAGATCATTCAGCGAGTGATCCATAATGAACAGTTGGCTGGCAGAGGAAGGAACCTGGAATCTGTTCAAAACACTGTAGCAGCAGTTCCCATCTCTGAGTCTAAGGCTGGGACAGACCAGATTATTACAGAGCAAAGAAGCATACAGAGCATACAAACAGCATACATAGAGCAGATCCCCACGGATGATGACTCATTTCCATTGCCACACACAGATTTCTTTTGTCTTGATAGTCAAGAGGGCACATGCTGAACAACTAAATAAATTTAGATAACACACTAAACAACAGGTAGACTGTGATTAGAGTTGTGTTGCCATGCAACACCCGAAATCCTGGGGACATATTCTCGTAAGTGAAAGTACCAAGGCAGAGAAAGACAATCAGCAACTAAAATTACCGCCTCTCTGTTGTATGTCTCTGCAAACCAGTCAGGTTGCACTTACTGTACAGTTTACATCCATGTCTTTAAAAACATGGATGCTTCACACACATCTTCACCCCAGCAGCACAGAAGATCTATACAATCAGCACAGTTTAAAGATGGACACCCAAAAGTAGCATCAGCGAATCAAAACATTTAAATAATGGTCAGAAAGAGTTTTTGCAGAACATTATGATGTCACAGTGAACCTTTTCGGTATAAAATGCCATCACTTCATTAGTTTACTACTGTGAAATTTTGTCATAATTAGCGAATTAATTCCGAAGATATGGCCAAAAACATGAAGAAATTCACTCAAGGTGTTCTTGAGGTGCCATATTCAAGAGAGGTTGATGTGACCTTAACCTTTGACCACCAAATTCTAAATAGTTCACCCTTGATTGAAAGGGGGTGGGTGTTTGAGCAAAATCTGAAAAAAAAAAATAAAAAAAATAAAAATAAAATAAATCCTCCAAGGTGTTCTCGAGATATTGCGTTCATGAGAACGCGGGAAGGTTGGGACAAGGTTACAGTGACTTTGACCTTTAACCACCGAAATCTAATCCGTTCATTGTTGAGTCCACATAGACGTTTGTGCCAAACTTGAAGAAATTCCCTCACGGCATTCTTGAGTTATTGCATTGACAATGAGACATACGTATGTATGTACCCGAAAACCTATGGCCACAGCTATTACCAGCGTGGATGCATACAAAACATTAATTTCCAGTATACCACAAAAAAGGCAAAGAATAAGAGGAAAAATGTCAAATTTGGAAAAGCAGTGGATGTAAAAATGAAAACAACAATTCTGAGAAGAGAGCTGGAGAGAGTATACTTCATATGAGGAGGGTGAGCATCAATCAATCAATCAATTTTATTTATAAAGCCCAATATCACAAATACAATTTGCCTCACAGGGCTTTACAGCATACGACATCCCTCTGTCCTTTAGACCCTCACAGCGGATAAGGAAAAACTCCCCAAAAAAAACCCTTTACCGTGGGAAAAAAAATGGTAGAAACCTCAGGAAGAGCAACTGAGGAGGGATCCCTCTTCCAGGACGGACAGACGTGCAGTAGATGTCGTACAGAACAGATCAGCATAACAAATTAACAGTAATCTGTATGACACAATACAGCATCAGGTGTACTGAAACCTAGGGATGTCATGAAAATCAATATTCAGTACCAAGTTGATGCCAAAATTCTGAAAAAGTGATGGTACTCATTTTTCTCCAGTACTGAGTACTGTAGGTACCAGGAATGAAATTCTTTCGGACTTGAGCATCATATACACCTGGAAGCGTTCTCGTCTGCCATTAAATGCCAAAGGAAGAAGAACAGCCCCTGCCATCATGCCAATTGCAACAACACTTGTAAGATTGCGACAGGTAAGGTTGGGCGATGTCTGCTTAACTGTTGTAAGATGATGTCCTTAGTAAAACTTTGCGATGGACGTTAACATCATGAGACTAAGGTTAATCAACCACCCGAACCTGGCCTGCAAACCACCAGCTTTATGCATTTTAGTAGTACCTTTATCAGGACTGAGGACTGACACAAAGACAGATACACAAGCAGTGTGTGTTTGAGGCAGAGGGTGTCAGAAAGAGACAGCGTGAACTACTGCATGCAAAATTTCACTAAGTTATGAATAACTTATGAAGGATGCTGCATTGCTGCTGCTGATATTTATACACCAGTGAATTAAACCCAGAAGAAAAAGAAGAGCCCAGAAGATGTGAGCGGATATCAGTCAGTGCAGGTGGCAAATCTTTGTGATGGTGCCGACAAATGTGGTTGCTAAAAAAGGCATCACTTCTCTCATGCACACGTTATATACACAAAAACTCAAAGCTGCGCTCCACCCACCCTGCGAGTTGCCTATGCCCAGGTGCATCATGGCGGCTGGCAGGTTTCCGGTGCTGCTGCCCCCGCTGAGGTTGGGGTACCCGCCATTGTCCTCAGGGTCCAGGGGGGTGGACAGTGGTGAGGTGAAGTGCAGGTTGCTGAGGTCGGGCAGGGAACCACCTGTATTTAACAAGCCCTGATACTGGGACAGTCCAAGGGTCTGCTCTGGAGACGGGAATATACTGCAACAAAGGTACACAGAAAACTTGTTTGACTCATCAAGAACAACACTGATAATCAATCCATATGTATATATATACAGTATATATACACACACATACATACATACATACACACATATATATATATACATACACACACATATATATATACATTCCTCTGTGAGTGCCTTAAATTAAAACCCTCGGCGCACACTGCAGCACAATCAAACAGATGCCCAACTCAGAGCATCAAGAGTGTCTCTGACACCAGACTCAGAGTGGCTCTGAGTGCACCCGTTGGGTTAGTGTTGCATTAAAGCCCCCCCCCCCAAAAATGGAAAAACAGGCGCCGAAGCTTCGATTTTTTTTTGTTTTTCACAATTGAATCCTGTGCCAGCGGACGAAGATTCGAATTTTTTGGGTCAGCTCTAATATATATACACATACATACATCTAAGCCACAAGTATAGACAAACATAATGTGCTTAACCTAATACCACACAAACAATTATAATATTTCATGTCTTTATTGAACATATCTATTAAACATTCCCAGTGCTGCTGGCTAGGCTAATGACTAGCTAATTGGAGTCAGGAGTTAGTAAACCTGGAGTCCAATCAATGAAACGAGCTTGGGCCATGGTGTAGAGCCACTATGACCTACAAAAACACTCAAACTTTTTGACTCTGCCTTTCACAAAATGCATCTGCTGATGTAAACCATGCCTCGCAAGAGCAAGATCTCTGAAGACCTATGGTCAAGAATTGCTGAGCTGCATAAGCTGGAAGAGGTTACAAAGCCATCTCACTTTAGACTTTAGGTATTCACCAGTCCACAGTTAGACAAACTGTCTACAAATGGAGACAATTTAGTACTGTGGCTACTCTCCCTAGAAGTGGGCGCCCAGCCAAGTTGACACCAAAGGCACAATGCAGGATGATCGGTAAGGCAAAAAAGAACCCAAGAGTAACAGCTTAGGACTTGAAGAAATCACTGGAACTGGTTAACATCTCTGTTCATGAGTCTACCATACGCAAAACATTGAACAGGCATGGTGTCCATGGCAGGACACCACGGAGAAAGCCACTGCTTTAGCAGCCCGTGGTGATTCCCTCTCTTCATCATATTCTTATCCAGTCAAAACATCCAGTCAGTCCAGTATCAAAGCAATTTTGACTTAATGTCATGGCATCCGAACTTTCTTGACCTGCTGTACCAACCTCTCCCAAACTCCTCCATGATGAGCTCCATGTGGGGGGTTGAAGGTCCATTTGACTCCATCCTGCATCAGAGCGCTTTCTACCTTGTTTAGATTGAAGTCTCTGACGGCCTGCTTCAACTCACAATTGGAAACTGACAAAGATTGTCCCATTATCAGTCCTTATCTCTCTGACTTGACCTCTACAACAGACGAATCTTCTGACAGCATTTATGCATGAATCAGTGTCTAGAGTATGGGCCACTTCTAGATGGACTGCACGAGATGTCACACATGTAAATATGAAATCTTATCTCTTCAAAGTGTTCCTGCCTCTCCTCACCACCATTGGGCTAAAGTAATCTACTCCAACACATCTGAAAGGTGGAAGGTCTGCACTGACCCTGCTTGCAGGGAGATCTGACATCTTTTGTTCACCAGGTCTTTGCCGTTGTCGTTGGCACTCTAAGCATTCTCTGACGACTTTTCTGGCAACAGTGTTGGCACGCAGTATCCAGCAGCGGTATCAAAGAGTTGACAGCATGTGGTTTCTTCCACCATGATCAACTTTCTGGTGGATGTGACGTAGAATGAGTGTTGAGATATTATTCTTTCATAGAATCATTAGGTGTTTGGTTTCTTCAGGGAGAGCAGACATGCTCAACCTACTACCAATTCTCAAAACTCCATCCACCATCACAGGGTCAACTTTAAACAAAGGGCTTGCTTTATTCAGGGTGCCTTTAGTAGAGCTTCAATCTCTTCTGCATAAAACTGCCTCTGCACAAAACAAACAATGGCCCTTTCAGTGCTGCTGAAATCTTCCACAGACAGCCCTGAGCCTACTCAATTTCACCTGCTGTTTTGGTGTACGGTTTTGCTTGACATGGCCCTGGGAATCAGGAAGTGTGTTCTTTTTTTGTTCTCTCTGCTAAAGCAGTAGCTCTTTGAACTTCAGCACCAAGGCCACACCTCTTACTGTGCATTCACACCAAAATCGTCATGAGGGCCAGCGGTCACTCAGGTCGCTGGCATCGCACTGCCTGGTAGCAGCTCCAGCAGGCGCTTGCAGCGGCCAAAGGGGCGGGGCCGGCTGCTGCAGATGTGTCCATCAAGGCTGACACGGCTGTTCATTTTACAAAGGTTACACAAATATATCATTTATGCCTTCACTTTGTATTATCCATGACTTTCATTGCACACTTAAAATAACGCTAATAAACACAGTCAATATAGCCTTTATGAGTCTTTTATAATTATGATTTTACTCTCCTGTTGGCACGTAGGACCACTGACAAATGTAATTGGTGGTAAATAAGCGGGAGCTTTTGGAAGCCTCCTTTGTATTGCACTGGTGTATTTGCTGAGGAAACACAGGGCCCGGAGCTGTCGGGCTGTCTGGGTGCACAGAGTCCTGCAAACCACGGTGAATTTTCTCCAGGAGAGCCTGAATCCCGGTCTGCAATTGGCTGCTGCTTTGGCAGCAGCGCTGCTCATTTGCATAAAGTTCAGCTTCTCTCAACTTCTACTTGACGCTCCGGTCGCTGGCATTGTGCCGCTCGCTGCAGCCGACGCCCCTGACGCCCTTCGTAGCAAGCGTACATTGAAAATGAATGCCTGCCGGCCGCTTATGATGCTCATGACGCTTTTGGTGTGAATGCACAGTTATGAGGTCTGTCCACTTGGAGAAGTAGTTCAGGAGTTTACTTGTAGGACATTGCTTTTGTTCCAGCAATACAGCATAGGCAGAGATCTCACTTTTGACCTCTGGGTCATTATCAGCAACTCCATCCATTTCCACTGCTCCTGGCCAGTGTGAATGAGGCTCAGAGAGAAAGAATGGGCAGTTGATCCATGATTTAGCCTGAAGGAAAACATCTGCCTGCACACCATGTGATGCTGCATCTGCTGGATTGAGTTTAGTGCTAATGTGCAGCCATTGAGACACTCTTGACAGCTCTCGGATGATGGAGACCTGATACGCCACATGCGTTTTTTTGTTTTTTTTTCAACTTTATGTTTATTGAGCAACATTGTCAAATACACTATGCATCATACATGTCCCAGATGTTACATATTCTTTTTTCTTTTAAATTATACAAAAAAAGGAAATGATAGTAGTAATAATAATAGCAATAAAATATCAAATAAACCATTCATTTCCTTAAACAGCCAGTATGCGTACCACTTTGCAGACAACTTTTATCTGCCCACTCATTCAAACACACATCTAAGTGAAAGCACATTTTCCTCTCACAATTGCTGGCCCTTGCATCAACTTAGCCCTTCTATGAAACAATATTATTCTGGACCAGTGTTTATAAGATCATTAGCTACCCAATACAAAATAGGACTGGGAAAAAAAAAGAATTAAATGAACAAGCCCAACAGGCTATAAAAAATCTATCATCGATCATTTATTTTTCAACAGGACAATGACCCCAAACACACCTCCAGGCTGTGTAAGCGCTATTTGACCAAGAAGGAGAGTGATGGAGTGCTGCGGCAGATGACCTGGCCTCCACAGTCACCGGACCTGAACCCAATCGAGATGGTTTGGGGTGAGCTGGACCGCAGAGTGAAGGCAAAGGGGCCAACAAGTGCTAAACACCTCTGGGAACTCCTTCAAGACTGTTGGAAAACCATTTCAGGTGACTACCTCTTGAAGTTCATCGAGAGAATGCCAAGAGTGTGCAAAGCAGTAATCAGAGCAAAGGGTGGCTATTTTGAAGAAACTAGAATATAAAACATGTTTTCAGTTATTTCACCTTTTTTTGTTAAGTACATAACTCCACATGTGTTCATTCATAGTTTTGATGCCTTCAGTGAGAGTCATGAAAATAAAGAAAACGCATTGAATGAGAAGGTGTGTCCAAACTTTTGGCCTGTACTGTATATATATATATATATATACAGTCATGGAAAAAATTATTAGACCACCCTTGTTTTCTTCAATTTCTTGTTAATTTTAATGCCTGGCTCAACTAAAGGTACATTTGTTTGGACAATTATAATGATAACAATAAAAATAGCTCATGAGAGTTTAATTTAAGAACTAAGAACTATTCATTTTCCATGGTTTTCGTGATAATAACCAAAATTACTTAAATTCTTACATCAATAGCTATGGCATTGTACCGCCAAAAACACTACTTTTAAACATTCCATGTTTTCTTTTCTGTTTGCTTTAAACACATGATACACACAAGAGTTAATACTTGCATAACCATTGTTTTTGATGACTGCAGCCATGCGTCTTGGCATGCTCTCCACCAGCTTCTGACATTGTCCTGCTGTCACAGCAGCCCATTCCTGTTGGACAAATTCAAACAAATTTTCTTTGTTTTTGGGCTTGTGGTTCTCCATTTTGAGTTTGATGATTTTCCACAGGTTTTCAATTGGATTAAGATCTGGTGATTGAGCAGGCCAAGGCATGGTGCGAATGTTGTGGTTCTCCATCCAGGCTTTAACTGACCTTGCCGTGTGGCAAGGGGCATTGTCTTGTTGGAAAATCCAGTCATTCGAGGCAGGAAAGAGTTTTCCAGCTGATGAAAGAAGACTGTTTTCAAGGGTAGTCCTGTACATGACCTGGTTCATTCGGCCTTCACACAATTGCATTTGCCCAGTTCCACTCAGACTGAAACAACCCCAGATCATGACTGATCCACCCCCATGTTTTATTGTAGGGGCAAGACAGTCTGGGTTGTAAGCTTCTCCAGGCTTCCTCCTAACCAGTAAGTTGGCTGGAGTGGGCATCAATTCAAAATTGGATTCATCACTGAAGAGAACCTTAGCCCAATCATCAACAGTCCAATCCTTGTGGTCTCGAGCAAAGAGTAACCGGGCCTTCCTCTGCCTTTCATTGATGAAGGGCTTCTTGCGTGCTCTGTGTGACTTCAAACCAGCTTCAACAAGTCGGTTTCGAACTGTCCTTGCCGAACAAGTCACATTTCTCGACAGTGCCCACTCATTTTTAAGGTCCCTGGAGGTCTGGCGACGATTCCTGACACAGGAACGGATGAGTGCACGGTCATCTCGTGGGGTAGAAAGACGTTTCCTGCCACGGCCAGGTAGCAATTTGGTAGTGCCATGTTCAGCTTGTTTTTTTTTGTTGTAATGAACGGCTGTCTTGGAGATCTTCAGTTTTTTCGCTACCTGTCTCTCACTCATGCCAATTTCCAGCAGTGCCAAGATGGCTGCCTTTGTGGCTTCACATAATTCTTTTGTTTTAGGCATTATGTGAGAGCTGACAACTTCTGAGTTGTGCTACGGCTTGAATGTAAGCAGGAAACCACTCTAGGCCTTTGCATGTGCAGTGCTGCTTGTGACATGAAATGGCCTCTTATATACCCTGGGAATCAATTAAGCTTAAGAATGTCAAATGGGCCATAAAGTATTATGTGACCAGCTGCATTTTTTGTTGTGTTCATTGTATTATACGTTTAGTGGTACCAGATATTAGAATGAACAAGAAATTGAAGACAACAAGGGTGGTCTAATAATTTTTTCCATGACTGTATATGTGTGTGTGTGTGTGTGTGTACATGTGTTGCCTTTGCCCTTTCAAATTGTCAAGAGGTTTGTTACTTTGACTCCCATCCACTTGTTCTAGCAGCCTCTTCTTTCCACCCACTCTCTATTTCCTCCATTATTTCTCTAATTTCCATTTTTGCTCACATGCTGCATAAACAGCATATGAGCAGCAACAGTGACTCATTGTTGTCTGTCCCCATAAATACACACAAACTGGCACGACACAAAACAACAAACAAATGCTTTTCTCCACAAACACACAAAGAGTGTCAGAAAAAGAGACAGCATGAAATAAAAAAAGCCAAAGCAGCTTGGTGCTAGTTGAACAGGAACAGAGCTAGGCTGTATTGTTTTCTGTATGGTAATATGAACTCTAAATTACACCTAAGCATCTACTGGCCACATGGTACAGGAAAACTGCTGCTAGAAAGCCACCGAGCTGCTAATAAAAATGGAAACGTGCTTCTAAATCATGACACCACAGGTCGTTTGCAGGGGGAAAACAATGCCAAAGGAATGTGACTGTAATATACTCCGTTCCTCTTATTTCAAAGGGGTTTGAGATGTAATCAGGAACAAAGACATCCTGTTTGATGAGGTGGGAATGTGTGGCATTTCATTTCATGAATTCCCTTATTTCTCTTGACCAGTTACAACATCACACTAATGATGATGTGGGTATAATTAGAATCAAAAGGAAAGGTTTATTTCCGATAAGCAAAAATTACAGGTTAACCTTGTGCTTCTGCTCTTTGACTTACTTGATTCCAGGCACTTCACACGATTTAGGCCTTGATGCCAAAGACTGAACCTGCAAAAGAAACACTATTTAGCCTCAAAGCACAAACATGTTTTATGGCATCAGGACAAAATGGGCAAAATGGGCAAAATAGGCACTCCCCCATCCCCACCTAAAAAAAACCAAACAAACCACAACAGCTGCAAAAAAAAAAAGACAACATGGTGGCTGTCACTAGTATGTGTGCTATATGTAGGGCTGGATGATATAGCTTTAAAAACAATTTTTTAGGCTATATTGCAAAACACGATAGCTCAATTGCTCAATATTTTGAAATCTATTAAACTTCTGGAATACTAAAATACAATATCATTAAATGAACTACAGTTACAATGAAGTTAAATAAGTAACTACGGTCATATAATGAAGTTAAAGTACAAGTATAAAAGTTAGTTATTATGATTGAATAAATCAAATCAGAACTACTGGTGCTTTTATTTTGAAGCACTTGGCTTGTCTTGGGCTTAAAATGTTGATGTTTTTTCTGTGAACTTGATGCTTAGTTAGCAATTAGCACAAAGTTAAACTGTTGCTGCTGCGCCTATAAATGCGAGGATTTACTCAGTGTGAGCTGGAAACCAACTAACAGCTCTCCATTTATCAATTAATCAATCAATCAATTTCATTTATAAAGCCCAATATCACAAATCACAATTTGCCTCACAGGGGTTTACAGCATACGACATCCCTCTGTCCTTTGGACCCCCACAGAGGATGTTGGAGCCAATTCATATTTTTTCATATTTATTAATTTTTTCAAAATCAAAATAATGCTGGTAATAATGTTGATTAATTATTGGAAGTGGTAGATTATATATTGCAGATAAATGATAATTTATTCTGATTGTTTTCTGCCAGCTCATGGCCCTCCTTCTCCTATGATTAAGGATAGAGTACAGCTGGGTCCTCGGCTGTCGGCTTTTTGTGTTGAAGGAGTGAGGAGTGAGACATTTTATCTACCGCTAAATTAACCTTTTGTTTTGTTAATTGTATGAAGTCAACCACGGAGATTATTTTTGTTTATGTAAATAAATTCACCACCTTTTTTGAACCTGGAAAGATCTCTGCGAGTGCTTATTATTTAGCGAGTCATAGACCTCCTCCTCATTAGAATACTCTGCTAGTTTTACATTTTTTTAACACAAGAGTGGCCAGAACAGCGGATATGGAAAAACTCCCCCAAAAGAACCCTTTAACGGGGAAAAAAACCCAGTAGAAACCTCAGGAAGAGTAACTGATGTATTAATGTAATTATTATTATGTATTTATAGTATTTGCAATTCGCACTGGTCTCCATAGTCATAAAATGTGACTAAATAGTCATGGTCTGGAGCCCTGCCGGTACAAAGACACATGCTTCTTCAGCTCATCTTAACTTAATCTCACTAAGTTAAACTATTACTGCAGTCTCATTCAACATGATGATTTATTAATTGCAAGCTGGAAATGAACTTATAGTTCTCTAAATAATATATTAATAATAGGGATGTCTTGGATTGGGCATCGGCGCCGATCACATTATTTTTACAAAATCTGTAATATAAGATCGGAGGAATCAAAACAACAAAAATGGCCAGGATTTTCATCTATGTTGTTCATTGTTGCCTCCACTTTCCAGTGTATGAAGTGTGGCAATCCTGTATGTTTTAGAAATATATTTGTTTTTTATAAGACAGTGGTTATCAGCTGATGGCTTGCTCACCTTCAGACACACCCATCGGTGCTATCGGACAGTGGGATGGCTCGATCAGCTGAGCCCAGGTAGACCGGCCCCTATATTATGCCGCTCCTGGCAGTATGACATGAGACGCCGGCGAGTCCTCTGCGCGTTGGAACCTTTGGGTCAGGTTGATTTATTGTTTTGAAACTGAACTGAGTCAGAGCGAACAGTGGATTTTCTTTACTTCCTTGTTTACGATAAAACCTGTGGTGGAGTTTTCTTTTCTTCAGTGAACTGTGTGGATTGAACTGAATTGAACCGTGATATGTTATTTGGAAATCCCAGAGTGGAGTTTTTTGTTTGAACTGGATTGAACAAAAAAATATATACTTTCTTGAAACAGTTGTATTTTACAGTTGTATTTGTATTTTTGAAAATTGAGTATAATTCTTTTTTTTCTACAGAAACCAAGTAAAAACAATTTAATTTTGGTGTTAACAGTCCTGTTTTATGGGTTTTATGATTTCTTTGTGGGGTTTGACTGAGTAAAAAAAAAAATTTTTGTTTCATGTGTGAAACCGCTACAAAAGATATAGGCCTATTTTGAAGATATTGAATTTGTTTACATTTTGTGCTGCTGAACCACCGATAAGCTTTATGGATACTATTTAAATAAAAAACAAACCTTATGGGACAACTTGGAAGCATTCTTTTTTTTCCCTTTCTTAATGCTTTGCAAAGTATCGGATCGGACTCTTTATCAGACTTGGTTTCAAAATAAAGGACTCAGTATTGGATCCGATGCAAAAAAAATCTGGACATCCTTAGTTAATAATATTGCAAGTTGCAGTAGTGCTCTATGGTTGCAAAATGTGACAAAATAGTATCCTTAGCGGTCTGGAGTCCTGTAGATAAGAAATGTGCTTCATCCTGCTTACACATTGTCGCTCAGGAGAAGTGATCTGAATGGACGGAGGAGTGTCTGTGTGACACATCATGTTTTTGAATCTTTCTTTGTGTGTGTGTGTGTGTGTGTGTGTGTGTGTGTGTGTGTGTGTGTGTGTGTGGCTGTGGGAGGGAGCGAGGCACAGGGGAGAGCGAGAGAACCGCAATTAAGAAGTGTGTCATGCAGGTGGCTTAAAGAAAAAAAGTGATTTTATACACTGCATGTGGAACAAGCTGCGATACATCGAGTATATTTTATACTGTATAAAGAGTAGTGAGTGATGGTATAAAACAGAGCAGTGAATAAAATAGCATCAACAATGCATCCAGGTATGAGAGAAGTAAATGCTAGGATAATAATGTGTCAAACAACACAAAAAGTATCAAGCAGATGCTGATGTCATAAGTATTAAGTGAGTGTCACAGTGTCACCTTCTTGGCCTCCCACAGCTGTTTGGGAAGGGGCTTACTGACACCAATTAGATTCTCCTCATTAGTCAGGGTGGGGAAGGAGAAGACTGCAAAGAAGAAGGTACAATTGAATTAAATGTGTTAAATACACAAACTAATACAGTACATATTAACTATCCATTACTGAGATAATGTTCAACTCACCATTTCCAGAGCTATCCACCTCTGCTTCATTTACACTAGCTGCATGCCAGCCTCGATGAGAAACAAACAGGGAAGGGAAAACAAATAAACAAAAGCAGAGGAACATTAAAGTATATTCAATATTAACCAGCTGTTTGACTCATCCTGGCATGTCTGGTACAATAATCAGTCGCTCTGACAGAACAGGCCCTTTGGAATAAACATTGCAATTACTGTGTAGTTTCATAAACACAAAAGCTGGGCATCTGGCACCATGTTATCAGTCACAGAGATGAGGACCGGAGGAAGAGAGGTTTGGGTGGAGGGTTCAAAGACTGAAGGGAAAGCCATTGTTTTTCTCATGCCACAAAAGGCCTTTTCTCTTCCTCATATCTGTTGACCCAATGCCTGATATATATGCCTTTGACTTTAACCCCCTATAACTTGTGTATTCCGCATGTGTTCTCTTGTGTTTATCGACAACACTTCCAGCGCTGTTACTTATTAGGAAAATATTTTTTGTTTCTCTTGATACCTCCTTCATCTCCTCATCGCACAGACTTCAACTCAGCTTCTCTTGCATTAGTCTTTGAACTGCTGCCCACCCATTCCTTATCCTTCCATGCTCTCATTCTCTCTGAGGCTCTTTCATTTTGAGGGGCAGCTTTTCAGATGCAGGAGCAGATGGGACAATGAGGCAATGCAACAGTCTGGCATCATTACATTCCCCCCTCCAAAGTGTCTACTTGCTGCTGCTCGCAGAGGCATAACTGGAGCAGAAACAGGACAACTGGGCTAGAAAATGGCTGGTTCATGTCCCTAGTTGGATCACTTTCACCATGCAATGCACTCAATATGGGTGTTAAGTGATGGAGCTTCACAGTAATCAGAGGTCTTCCAGCTGTAGAGGTAACATTAGATTTTTTTTTCAACCACTGATGCTGCTCCTTTTCCACTGACAACAATTGCAGTGTTTCAGTTACATTGCCGCTGCTGAATTATTGCCGCCGCTGCTGCTCCTTCAAAACATTTATTTTATATTCGGCCAAATATTGCAAAAAAACACACATTTGGTATTCGATGGAATAACTGAAAAGCAAGGCTGAATAATAGCGGCGTGGTTTGATAACGCAATCAAACAGTGTGCGGTGACGGACGGAGTAAAATGTCGGCAGTGTGGCGATATTTTACTCTGTCCGTCACCGCGCATTTACGACTAAAAATAGTTTGTGGCCAAAATAGATCATTCAGCATGCTGTGTGTGTACAGATTTCAACCAGCAGCAGAAACGAAACGGTGGTCACAGACACGGACAGGACGTATTCCTGTCAAATACGGCGGCGCATCATAACGGTTTACCGGCGACGGACAAGTCCAGCTCCAGGTGAATAACTTGTTGTCATGACTGCCCAAAAGTACCCAGTAGAGCCATAGCGGCACACAGTATGTGGCGTATCAGAGGAGAAACGAGCCATTCACATTTCTCTCTCTGTGGCAGGTAACGGCCCACAAACTAGAGGGCTGCATTGGGACTGGGTCCCGCTGGGTCCCAAGGCAAATATTGCAGGATAATAAATCATAAATGGACAAATATGCCTAGAACCAGCTTTCATACCAATTTGCCGCTTGCTCCACCTGTCTGTCTGTCTGTAAGCTCCATCTGTCATGAGACAAACATGAAAGAAGACGTGCAGTTTGTTGTGTTTCACCGGCAATGAGCTGTCATTACGCACAACAATTACACACGACTGCGCACTCTTGTTGCATGTTGCATAATAAAGATTTGCCCCCCTCAGTAACTTCATCCTGGCGCCGGGCTTGCCTGAACCTCAATCACTGCGTGATTCATTAAAGGTAGAAAAATAAATAAATACAGAGGAAAAGAATAGAATATGAAACAGCCTTTATTTCATTAAGAACTAAATGAAAACAACGAAATAGGAGCGCTATTCCTGACCAGTGTGTCAAAAGACATGCAGGCCAGGGAAACGAAACAAACAACCCCATGAATCTCTTTATTAACAGCCTATAAAATGAGTGTTTTCTCCTGCGGGACAGGAGAAGACACAAAATCATCGATCTCTATTATTGTGCGGGCATAAATTTTGTTTTATGCAAAACAGAGTTTTGCGGGTGCAAGCGGGAGTGGAAATACACATTGCGGGAGCGGGCGGGAGTGTAATACGCACGTTGCAGTAGCGGGTGGTAATGGTCAGAAATTTAGTGGGAGCGGGCAGGAGCAGGTTGAAGAAAACAATCCCGCGCAGATGTCGTCCGTGAGGACCCTATTATAATTGCGCTGTTTATTGTTATTTATTAGGGCCCGAGTGACGACGAAGTCGTCCATGAGGACCCTATTATAATCGCGCTGTTTATTATTATTATTATTAGGGCCCCAGCAATGACGAAGTCGTCCGTGAGGACCCTATTATAATTGCGCTGTTTATTATTATTATTATTATTATTATTATTCGGGCCTGAGCACCTAGCGGTGTGAGGACCCTATTGAAATGCAAAGATTTATTATTATTATTATTATTATTCCTCCAAATGAATTGCCTTTTTGGGAGCCTTAACATACCTGAAACATACCTCATGAAACTTTGCACACATCTCAGAACTGGTGAAAAATTTGATATTTTAAGTGTCTCGTGCGCGGGTTCCAAAAAGTGGCTCAGTAGCGCCCCCTACAAATGTTTGAGGAAACAGCCCCTGAAGCTAGTTTAACCTACATGTATGAAACTTGGCAGGCTTATGTAACCCTCTGAGGAGTACAAAAAAGCCTCTTGGGGGCATGCTCTAAACCCAAAGTTAGGGGTCTCGCCACTAAACAGGAAGTAGTTTATAACTCCAGCATAGGTGGTCCAATCTTGCCCAAACTTCACAGGATTGATGCCAGTCCCATCCTGAACACATCTACATGTTAATAATTGGAGATAAATATAGCACCCCCTACTGGCAACAGGACATGTCATGTTTTAGACTTTATTGTACATCTCCTACAGAATTGACCAGATCCACCTCAAACTTGGTCAAAAAAGTCATTAGACGCTGATGACGCTTTATTGTGGAAACTGTGAGTTTTCGTCGAAGGGCGTGGCCACGGCCTGGCTGCGAACTTTGATGTTTCGCCGTGATGATAAACGTTGCTGTAACCTGACTCCACGTGGGAATATCTTGCCAAAACTTAACACATATGATGACAGTCCAGCCCTGAACACATCTACACAGGAATTTTGGATCACCGCCATAGCACCACCTACTGGCAACAGAAAGTTACTTTATACATTCTTTGATGTCCCTCTTCTAGCAGGTTAATCAGACCCACCTCAAACTTGCTGGTCTAAGTCCTTAGATCTTGATGATACTCAAAAATGAAGCTTTTGAGTTTTCATCAAATGCTGTCACTGTGGCGCCGCCTTGTTCGCCATCAAACACAATGTTGTTTTGAAGGGACAAGGGATGCTTGAAAACTCACCAAACGTGGCATACACATCACAGGTCTCAAGTCCTGTTGTTTGATGTGATTTTTGTGCTTTGATGCACCAAGATGGCTCAACAGCGCCCCCTAGAATAATTCAATTAAGCAACCCCCAAAGCTGGTTTGACCTGAATCTATGAAACTTGGTAGGCACCTGTACCACTCTGTCATGTATAAAAAAGCCTCTTGGAGCCATGCTCCAAACCCAACAGGAAGTCCGCCATTTTGAATTTACTTGTGCCACTTTTGTGCATTTCTGCCCATTTCCAGGGCTTGTAAATTAACGAACTTGTCCTACAGATTTAATCACATTGGCTCCAAACTTGGTGTATGTAAGCCTGACTACGTTGTGACCAAAAGTTATCACAGGATTTGCCCAATGATGAATAGTGCGTCCGCTGCCGAGCGTTGAATCTTGAGGTCTCGCCATGAAAAACGAAATTGCTGTAGCTTTGGTATAAATGGTCCAATCTCCACCAAACTTCACATGATTCATATCAGTCCTGCCCTGAACACATTAACATAAACATATTTCCTGATACTCATAGTGCCACCTAGTGGTGACAGGAAATAGGTCTCATCAAACACTTATGTTTCGATTTATCTGAAAGTTACATGCTGTGGTGTATATTTGATGTATAAAAACATGATGTACAATTAGTGCACACTCCAACTCCCTCTAGTGGAAAGAGGAAGTGATACAAAATGTGAAATATGTCATTCCAACACTGTAACAAAAATAGGCCAAGTTGCTCCTGCATGCGATGTCTAACTTTGACAGAAATGAACTGACACGTCAGAACGCGTCCTGCCAGCCCCACCCGATTTGCGTGAAGGTGAAAGAGCCAGTTCATCACTGCCTGCAGCTTTAATTATTAGTATTATTATTATTATTATTATTGTCGGCCATTTTGATTCGAATTTTTTACGTGTTTAAACGAACTCCTCCTAGGGATTTTGTCAGATCTACTTCAAATTTGGTACAGATCATCCTGAGAACAAGCTTTTCTCTATGTCAAGGGGTGTGGCCGCTAGGGAGTGACAAACTTTGGCGACTTTTCATTTTCTCGCCATCGAATTTCAAATTGACCACACGCCCACATACTTGATCTCAGCAGCTTCAAACTTGCTGGACATGATGATGGCTCCACCCTGAACGGCCAGATATATTAATATCCCACCTTACTCATAGCGCCCCCCGGTAGTAACAGGAAGTGACCAGTTTTTACTTTACCATGTGCTGATGACACAAACTTGACCGCATCAACTTCATTCCACTTCTAATGCATGCAGAACAAGTTGGTGAAGCTACCTTATGAACGCTGTGAAGCTACGTCTAATGGTGTCCATGTGGTGGCGTGGCGACTATCAATCTCTCGCCACCAAATACGTTTGGCTTTTTGATGGTTTTAGCGATCTCATATCCTCATGAAAATTGACACACAGATCAAGAATGGTGAGCTCTTGGATCCAATAGGGGCGCCGCCCATGGGGGGGACAAAATGCCTCTATAGCGCCCCCTTGAAATTTTCAAAAACCCCTCCCCATAGGGGTTTATTTGGAGTAGGAAGATGAAAATTGGTACATATGTGTATGTCACCCAGACGCACAAAAAGTCTGCCACCAATGGTCTACTCCAAACAGGAAGTCGGCCATTTTGATTTAAACTTTTCATTTTGGTGGCGATTTTGTGATTTCGATAACTTTGTATTTTGATGAATTCCTCCTACAGATTTTGTCCAATCAACTTCAGATTTGGTACATATTACCCTGAGATCATGCTGATCATAAGTTATTAAAAGCTTTTGCCTATGTCAAGGGACGTGGCCACTATGGCGCAGCCCATGCCATCAAATGCGTTTGGGTTTTTGATGGCTTCAGCGACCTCATATCCTCATGAGCACGAGCACTGGCTGGAGCAAGACACTAACTTTTGGTCCTCTCTTATTAATCTACAGGTATGTTCAAACTTGCTTTTCTATGATCAGCTTTGCTTAATATTTAATGTTAGTGCATTACAACATGTTCGGTAGAGTTTTGATATGGTTTTGAGATGTATTTTGAGCACAGAGAAGTTATTTTTGTCAGTTTGTGTCCCGGCCGCGGCCGCCATTTTGTCAAATTACCTCCGTGAGTTTCTGTTTCCCCCAGTATTTTTGTAAGTGTAAGTTACAGACATTAGCTTGAGGTAACATAAGACAACGTGTTGCAAAAATTGTTTATGAGTTAAAGCCAGTTAGCCGCGAGTAAATTTGAGAGTCGCCATATGCAAATTACTTTCCGGTCGCTCGTTAACAGGTCGTTGTCGTGCCATATTGTCAGACAATTAAGTGCAAGGCTAAGACAGTGTTATGTAAATGTTGCACAGAGGTTTTGTAACCAGTGTATCAGTATAGTATGAGTGTTATTGTATTGTATGTGTTAACAGTAGGAGTGAGTGTAAGTATTTGACTTAAGTAAATGTGTGTTTTGGGTAATATTATTTTTGTACAGTTTCATATTTGAGTTGAGCCAATTCTAATTTCTGTGGAATATAATTTAAATTATTTTGAGTTCGTGTGCACTTAATTTACTTGAGACATTATTTTTTATATGATTTATTGTCAATTAGATTTTTACATTGATTTTCTTTGTGTAACATATTTTAGTGTGAATGTGGAAAATGAACTTTAAAGCAACAACTTTAAGACAGCTGACATGACTGAGATGTAACTGAGTTTTATGCAGTATTATCAGTATCAAATGAGCACTGGCTGGAGCAAGACACTAACTTTTGGTCCTCTCTCTTATTAATCCACAGTCCACAGACTCTTATTTTATTGGCTACACAGTGCACCCTTGCCTGTGTAACCTTTGCTGCTGGTCCAGATTTCCCCTAGGTCTGGCGCTGGCAACACAGACACAAATTAATAAAAATTACTAGTACATTCAGCTGTCTTAGCTGTCATGTTTACTGAAACCATTCTACTAAAATGTAGCTGCATTTTATAATCATCTTCACCTTTGTAATCTACAATATGTACAATGTACCAATGTATCACAGTTTCTCCACATCACTTACATGAATTAAAAGTTTCATAGTAAAACACATGTTGCTTCCTGGATTAGTTTTGTTCTATGTAATATTTATTAATTTTTACTTATTGGGTTTTGAAGTAATGAACTAGGTTCCAGTTCATCCTACATGTTTAAAACACCATTCAGGCCTAGAGCCCGACTGTTTGAATCCGTACACCATGCAGAACACCCACAACATTTACAGGTATGACTATGGACCCTTACAGCATAGAACTGAAGAAGAGTGAGTTTTTATGACATGTAATGAGATATAACTGTGTAAACTCATTTCTGAACACTAAGGTTTCATTATACCAAAAAAAAAACACTATTAAAGAAATGACAAATAAGTCTGTTGCCAAAAGAATTTTATTTTTAAATAAATAAATAAAATATTGTAAATGCAAATGTAAAAAATGAAAACTACAAAAAACTTAATAAATAATATGCAATAGATAGATACATAAATATAAACACAACAGCATTTTATCTGCAATACTAATAGTTAGGGTTGGGTATTGTTTGGGTTTTTTCCGATACCGGTGCTGAACCAATACTTTTAAATGGTACCGGTGCTTAAACGGTGCCTGAACTGATACCTCAAAATATGAGTTTTTTTAATGGAAGCTGAAAAGTGGCACAAATGGGCCACCTTTCAGAAGGTACCGGTTCCATATAAGCACCAACTTTCGGTACGCAACCCTACTAATAGTGTCCAATTCTTTCCATTTCGGCATCCATCCCATCCTGTGTTGTACTCCGGAATGCCAGAAGAAACCTGATCCTTCTGGTCACTGCGTTGGTCTATAACTGCCCCTTGGCTGAAGTGAGAGAAGTGCATGGGATGCCGGGTGCTTTGGGATTGGGGTTTTCTGTATCTCCTCTGCAAATGGCACTGGGTTCTCAAACACCTCCACAAAGACGAAACCTCATCAGGTCATCTACAGTCTGTAAAATTTTGCATGTAAGTATTGATTTGAAATTTAGTGCTTCCCTGAATCCACCTTTCTTGTATATATTTCAAGTTTTTCCACAGCTATTTCATATATTTTACCTGATGTTATTATGTTGGTAATAAAAATACAATTATTTACAAATTACTGTATGTAGGGTCTGTTTTTACAGCCTTTGCTTAGGGTACAACTAACCTAAAAGAATACATTTTGCTTTACTTTTCCAACATTTTTTAAAAACTCTGCTAATAGCTATACAAAAAATATGAAACTTATGGAATCTCAGATATCTCCGTAATAACAGAGTCGCCAGGGTTACATGTTGAGTCATAAGGGTCTACCAGATCTTTTTTGTTTATCCTCTATCTCACCCAAGTCAACCTGAGTTCTCGATCTTGGTTTGAAACCTATGCCCTTTACAGGTCTTGATGACAGCTGAAAGTCCTAATCAAAGAAAATAAATGTGTCTATATAGGTACTGTATCTCAAACACAAAAACACATAATTTCTGTGTTACATACCTTTTTTCTCGGGCTACTCCCTCAGAGTAACCCTGTACAGCTGTGTGCTGATCACACACATTTTGACAAATAAATGCAGGTCTTAACTCGAGGCCTCCCCAGGCCTCCCAGGCCTGACTGCTGCTGCGCTGTCAGCTAACTGCTCGAGCTAGTGGCAGCTAGCTGCTTAGATCGGGCATCGCACAAATTTTGAAACTTTTGTCAATATGGGCATGTTGTACATCTTAGCTCTGTTAGTTTCTCCACAATTCTGTTGTTACATTCATCTTACTGAGAGCACCCAGCTAGCAGTGTAACTTACTGTAAGCCGAGTAGCAAAGTATTTTTAAAACAATAGCTTTGGTTACCCGGTCAGCCGAGGCCTACAGCGAAGCACTGGGTGTACAGCCTAAAAGGGGATTTATGGTTGTGCGGAGACCCTACACATGTAGCCTACACACGTCGCCTTTGCCGTTGTGAGCATTTTTACTTGTACGGTGGTGTGTCTGTGTCACTTTGCAGTTACATCTCCAAAACACTAGTTGGCACAAGAGACTTCTGTGAAGTGCTGTTTAGTTTAGTTCATTCAAAACACACCCAAAACACACATTAATTATGGCATAATAGAGACAATTTGAAATACAAGTACACCAATTGGCTTCCCTACAACCTGCAGCATTCACAGACACTAAGTATAAATCCCTGAGGGATAAATCACACACAAGACTTAAAATGCTATTTTAGTGGAGGCCTTACTGTCTTCACAATTTATTGTTTCTTCTAAAAGTAAATACAAGCTCTGTTTCCCCTGAGGGAAATGGTGTCAGTATACAGCGACAGACAGGAGGTCTGCGTCACTGCGACGCGTAGTTACAATTCTGGGGAGGTGCATGTTAGGTTACAGGGTAGGTTACGACGTAGACTCCAAATCGATGTGGAGCCTTCGTTGTAACCTATTCGTCGATTCAACGCAGAACTATATATGTAACGTTAGTACAGCCATCTACTTCACACTTCAACGCTCAGTAGCAGCTTCCTAGTTTTTTTACACAACAAATTCACAACTCATAAAGCATACTTACAGGTTGCCATAAATTCACAGAAGTAAAGGCAAGAAGTAGAGCGAGCTGTTTCAGGCAGCTGAGGAGCTGTGTGTCTGTGAGGAGAACTCCCTTTAGCCTGGACTTTTTTTTTTCACTCAGCAGACATTATAGAGGTAGAAAAATACTATATAACACACAAAAGAAGAGGGAAAAGCATAATAGGTCCTCATAAATTGTAAAAGCAGCTTTTATTCCTTCACCCGTACTAGGATTTGGACTTTTTATTTTATTTTATTTAACCTTTATTTAACCTGGCAGAATCATTAAGAACGAGTTCTTATTTACAATGATGGCCTGTCTTGACTGAGTGGAGACTGCTCCATGCTGTAAGCTATACACTACATTTGGACTTGTGAGCTGGTGGTGGATTTCCACAGGCGCAGACTCCTCCCCCCAACACTGGTGAACATCCAGGGAAAGGACATTGAGATGGTGACATCTTATAAGTACCTGGGTGTTCATCTTAACAATAAACTAGACTGGACTAATCACATAACAGCACTGTGCAGGAAAGGCCAAAGCAGACTCTACCTGCTGAGGCGGCTCAGGAGTGCAGGGGGCGCTCCTGAAGACATTCCTTGACACTCTGGTGGCATTAGCCATCTTCTACGGAGTGGTCTGCTGGGGCAGCAGCGTCTCAATTGCAGATAGGAAGAGACTGGACAAGCTGATCAAGAAGGCCAGCTCTGTCCTGGGATGCTCTCTTGACTCTGTGCAGGTGGTGGGAGAAAGGAGGATGACAACCAAGCTGTCATCTCTGAGGACTAACGACTCCCACCCCCTGCAGGAGGAGATAAAAGCTCTGGAAAGCTCCTTCAGCGAAAGACTGATTCACCCAAAGTGCGTGAAGGAACGCTATCACAGGTCCTTCCTGCCTGCTGCTGTCAGGCTACAACCAGCACTTCTCACAAAAAAACTGCACCATGGACACTTTAGGGACACCATAATAAGCATAACTGTCCCCCTTGTTGCTGTTTATTTGCACATACAATTTTCACTTTGCACTAAATATGTTCACTTTAACCCATTGCTCACTTTTTATCCACTGCTCATTATTATTAGTATTATTTATTGCTGCCTCCTGTATTTTTCTGTACCTTTTTTTTTGCATGCCTAGTTTTTTAAGTTTTTAAATTTTAAAATCTTTAATCTGACTCTTTCCCCGTGACTGCTTAACACTGGAATTTCTCAATTGTGGGATCAATAAAGGTGTATCTTATCTCTTATATTATTATACGCACAGTACTATTTTTATATTGTGGTTTCTCATGTCAATCATTTTTACTGTAATTTATACTTTTTACTTAACTTACAGTATGTTACATTGGAAATTCAACTACCTCTTTTCATTGTGCAATATATTAACACAATGATGGCTTTGCTTGAATTTGTAATCAATTACTAGCTTTAATCAACAACATAGACGATAGCACAAATGTTGCCGTCCTTGAGCATTTGACACTGAAAAACACAAATTCAACAAAGTGTCCTATTAGATTCATTATAAGGCATACAGTAAATCTGAAATAAACCAGACAAGAGCATTCTGTAGTTACTGAAAAAATGCACTCAGCACTGTGTAATCACAGTGGCCCTCATTTATCAAACGAGCGTAGAAACATGTGCAGATCCATGCGCAAAAGTCACCTTACGCCAGGATGCATGTGTGATTCAACGTTCATATTGCGCCAATCACGGCGTACGAATGATCGGATGTTGATAAAGGTGGCGGCTGAAACAGTTGTAATTTGAATACCACGTAGAGTTGACAACATGGAGATGCAGAAATCAAGCAAGAAGAGAAACCTCTCAGACACCGAAATCGAGACCATAACGTCGGAAGTCCAGAGAAACAAATTAGTTCTGTTTGGAAGCCTAAAAAGTGGCTTCAAAGGAAGTCAGAAGGCAGCAGTGTGGAAAGAAATCTCTGCTGCAGTCAACAACGTTGGTGCGCAGCAGCACCCAGACTGGAGGAGGCCCGCCGGACCCCAGCCTGGCACTGACCCAGACTGAGGAGCGAGTGGCAGTGCTTATTTGGTCTCCTTCGATTTCAGGCATAAGTGGCGGAGGAGACACCTATGTGCCACCTGTGGCTAAGCCAGATAATGGTAAATATTAAAATGTGCCCCATTCATAAGAAATACACGTCTGCAGAGTTTATTTGACTGTTTTCAATTTATTAGGATAGCTCCTTGAGATGTAGAATTTTACAAAATAACGCATTTATTTTTCATTTTTCTCAGACGAAGAGCCAGGTACCAGTGCTGGGCCCTCAGCTGCAAAAAGCGGCCTGGAGCCAGCTGCACAGAGAGTGGTCTACCAGCTGTGAGAGAGCGCCCGTGTCCTCCGCCCCCCACGCTGGTCCACCACCATGACCCTGGATCCTGACTACAGAGGTCCTGAAAAAACAGGCAAAAATCTGTCTGTCAATGATGTCCTGTCTCCTCCTTATAGCTCTCAGGTGGGGCTTGTACCAGACAGTGCTCTCCGGGCATGGGCTCATCTGGCTGTGCTGGGGCCTCAAATGGTTAGCCATCGCTTTAAATTAATTAAATTGCTTGTAATTAGGCCTATGTCACCTGTGGTCTGGTCTGACAAGTAGGCTGTCTCAAAATGAAAGGGAAATCAATCTTACAACATAGGCTAAGTGAATATGTGGCTGTATATGCTTTATCATTATTATTATTATTACTATTATTATTATTATTATTGTTATTATTATTAACAACAACACTGCATTAGTATGATCTAATAACAATTATCCGACACAGCCACACACTGCACTGCAAGTCCACACTGATTTAAAACTTGCATACACGAGCTGAGACCTGGCCTGAGATTTGATCGTACCCTACGCTCACTTCCAAATTGATAAATGCCTAAGTTGGCGTGGAAATGAACGTACACCCTCTATTCTGGCGTATGTTCATTTGATAAATGAGGGCCAGTGGGTTTATTTAAAATGCAATGAAATAGAAAACTATAATAAATTACAAACACACTTTTTTCCAATTATAATGACTGTAATTTGGAATAAAACTAATGTATATAAGCTGTACCATGCTGACATCTTGTAGGTCTCGATCAAATGAAAAACACATACAAGGACATCAACTACAAAAGCATGAACAGAACATTTTAAACCAACAAAGGTCTGATGGCGATTTGTGTAACTGACCCAGAGTAGCTTACAAGACTGAAAAGCAGCTGGATGGATGGACTGTGTTCTCTGTTAATAAATAACCAGCAGAACAGAAACACAAACACCATGCACTAGCATTGTTACTAAGACATGGGCCCAGCGGAGGAACAGCCTTCACACTGCATGTGGCTACGAGGGTGTCCGGTTAAAAACATGTTGACTCTGTGCTTCAATGATATGGAGCTCTTCTCTTACAAAGCTGCACCTCTTCCACAAAGTATAATGCACCGAGTGAGTGTTTGAGGTGATGTCTAAATAGACAAGTGGATCTTTGTTAGAATCTCTAGTCTGCTTCCTGCCCTTGTTGGAGGTGTGCATGTCATACTGTGAATATTCCACCTGCCTTTCATTTGTTAATAGATCCTGTCAGCTCTACTCCCCAGGATCTTTCACACTTACTCTATGAAACAACACAGCTTTATGTCACATCAGGTCAGCAGCACATGCTGCACTTTAACCAAATCAAGTCCAATTAGAAATTCATAGGGATGCACCCATTAATCAGCTAAACATCACTATCAGCCGATACTTGCCTTGTTGACTGCCATCAACCTATAAGCAAATAGGATGACATTCAACAATGGCAGTGGCCAATGTTTTTCAGTTGTGTCACAGGCTAAAAAGCAGGGCCCTAAAACTCAAAAACTTGAATGAATGAGCAGGTACAAGGAGAATACAGTGACTTTTTGGCAGACGGGCTCTGTGATCTCTGTGTTGTGTGACGAGAGAGCTGCAAACAGCCGACGTCCCGTCATCCTGGCAACTAAATATGTCTTTGGGATGAACAGAGATGTTCCTTGGGACATAAGAATGCAGTAAACTCACAATCGTTGCATCAGAGGTTCCAGCCTATTGTCTCCCTGATAACGCTTCATTGTGAAAAAACAAACCTGTGTTGAAATCAGCAAGAGGAGAGCTAGTTAAGAGTTACACTGTGATGTTTTCAAGCTCTATTCAGTAGAAATGAGTACTGGGTGAAAGAAACTATGACTATGATAATAGTAGACAATGACAAAAACAAAATAAACAACGTCAATATAAAATAACCCCTAACCCCCAAAAGAGATTTTAAAATGTACACTTATAATAGTGAGTAAAATTTAAAAAAATCTCTCTGATGAATTCTAAAAAGCCAGAATGGGTCAAACGATGTCAAGATGATGGCATTGAGGCACAAGCCCCTATAAACTGGTTAAGAGTTGAGGACACATAAAAACAAGACCATCTCTAGCAAGACATGGATGACAACATATTTAATCCTGATCAAGCATACACACAAATAGATAAAGTGACCTCTTTGAAGGGGAGTATCTTGTGTTCTGGTTGTGTGTGTTACACTCACCATTGCGTTGGGGGGGACCTCGACCCATCTGCTGGTTCATACCAAAGGGATCCTGAGGGTGTGGGTTCATGGTACTTGTGTGAAGAGCAGAGTCTGAGTTGGTTCTGTGTGGGACGAAGAGGAGTAGGAAGAGGAAAATTATGCTGGTGTTCCAGCACCTTGGACAAAGGCTGAGGATTTCTCAGGGCTGTAACGCCAGTGAGTCATTCTGCTTTCTGCTCTGCCTCCACACAAGCTGCATTCATCTGCAGCCTCACACTGACCTACCTCATAAACATCCTCACAGCACTGGACTAAATGGCCATCATTCTGAGAGGAAAACCCTTTTTGGCTCAATGATGAAATACTGTTAACCTTAAAGCACCTCACAGAAAACATGCTGTTTATTATTCCCAATCGCATTGATACAGGGAAATATAGGGAACCCGACAACTGTGCAGTATTGGTAAAACCTCCCAACATGGAACGTAGATCAATTATCTCTTCTAAAGGTTCAGGAAAAAATGCTCTCACAGCATTTACCTGGAATTTTACCAGTAGTTGTTTCAGTAATGACATGTCAAATATTGTGTTTAATAGTCTGTCAATATGTTTTATACAAATCAAATTTCAATTCAATGGCCCTCATTTTTCAGTCTTATGTACAAACTTGTACAGATCCAAGCATAGAGATGATCGAAGGATGGAGTTAATGTGTGATTCATGAAATGTTCTTATCTTGCTGATCACGGTATAAGAATGATCAGGTACTGATACATGTGGCAGCTGAAAAGAATCATTATTTAAATATCCATCCATCTGTTTTCAACTGCTTATGTGAGGCCAGGTTGCAGGTCAGCAGCATAATACTCCAGACATCTCTCTCCCCAGCAATGCTTTCCAGGCCCTACTGGAGGATCCCGGGGCGTTCCTAGGCAAGATGAGATATTTGATTCCTTCAGCGTATTCTGGATCCCGGGGCCTCCCACCAGTTGGACATGCCCGGAACACCTATAAAAGGAGGCGCCCAGGAGGCATCCTGATCAGATGCCCGAACCACCTCAATTGACCCCTTTTGATGTGAAGGAGCAATGGCTCTACTCTGAGTTCCCTCTGAATGTCTGAGCACCTCACCTTATTTCTAAGGCTGCATCCAGCTACCCCTTATAAAGAATCTCATTTCAGCCACTTCTATCTACAATCTCATTCTTTTGGTGAGGGTTGGGACATAGATGGACCAGTTAATTGACAGCTTTGCCTTCCAGGCTCAGCTCAATCTTCACCATGATAGTATGGTGCAGCGCCCACATCACTGCGAATGCCATACCAAACCACCAATCCATCTCATGCTCCATTTTACCCTCACTCATGAATGAGACCCGAGATACTTCACTTGGGGCAGTAACTCTCTCCCAACCCAGAGGGGGCAATAGACCATTTTCCTGCAGAGATCCATGGCATCAGATTTGGAGATCTTGGAGGTATTTAAATTTCCCACCCCAATATATTCTTAGTCTAGTCCATAGACAACATGAAGTGACATGATAGCTCCCGTAAACTGAAGCTGAAACATCTCGATCGTCCCCTATTGGCTGGCTGCAGCATTGGTCATAAGGCCTGCCCTCTCTATGTTAGTGGATGGGCCAGACTAAAAACTCAAAGCACACATGAAATAAAGTTTCCCCAAAGATAGCTTCTGTCATTTAAGGTAGTTTTTATCACGCTGCTGTTTGTTCAAGTGTTTGTTTGTTTTTTTGGAAGTTTGGTTTTAATTTAGTAATTTAATGCCAGATCACAAGGATTTTACAACATGATTTACAGCTGTGTGGTGCTGCTTGTGATTGGTCGGATTGGTGTATGGACAGGAGACTTAATACCACAGTGACTGAACCCTGCTCAGAATCTGGCTCTGAATGACATCACCAGAGCAAGATGGCCAGGATATTTTAGCTTCACGTCTGCACAGTGGTGCTCATCTTTATATACAGTCTTTGGTCTAGAGGCCTCGTCTCTAGAGTTTATGACATGAAGAGGCGTAACATGGCCAAGAAGAGAAACTTAAGTGAGCTAGAAATGGAAATGCTGATGTCCCCAGTTCAATTTTATCAACTGGTTCTATTTGGCAGCCTGAAAAGTGGCACCAAAGGAGGTCAGAAAAATGCAGTACAGAAAGAAATCACTGCTGTGGTCAAAAGCGTTGCAGTGGACAGTCAAACTCTAGCTGAGGTTTAAATATTTAGGCTTATTTAAACATCTATGACATGCATTGACCTAAAGCCTAAATATACTAATAACATTTGCCTATATTTTATGTAATATTAATTATAATATTAATATAAAGCTTATAAATGACCCAGACCGAGGAGCACGTGGCTGTGATATCGCGTCTGCTTCCATTTCAGGTATAACAGGCGTTGGAAGACACACAGACGTGTGTCCAAGCTGGACAATAAACATTTAATCATCTAGGCTACTAGTATTTAAATAATGAGAAAGCTGCAGGATTAATCTATTTCTTTTTCATAATGTTTAATTGATGAAATTCTTAGATATGCTTTGGTTTGTTACAGCCTATTTCCACCAGATGCATGTTGGTTGCATCTGTGCTCCGGCACGGCAGCGGAGCCGATAGGATTCAATTCTAGTCAATCTCTGTGTTTCCACCAGCTGTGGCTGTGCTGCGTTCTGGCTCCGTCACAGCTCCGGCACTCCGGAGCCCTCCACAACAGAAACGCAGGACTTCTATTTTTGCTGGACACCGGAGCACAACGCAGCAATTCAGCACAGAGCAGATCGTGCGGGGCAGGAAGTTGTGCACAGAAACACACTAAAACATCCGGTTAATTTTCAAAATAAAATGCACAGTGTTCACGGCGGATCATATTTCCTTGCACTACACCTTGAAGGGGTTAAGGGGTTTCAGACGTCATTTCACCCCGTTAAAACCATGGACGAGGAGATATTAATCATGGCAGTGCACCGAGATGTCTTCCGGCGGAGCTGCACCGCTCCACACAGAAACGCAGCTGGTGGGTATTGACGGACGGCGGAGCACGCAGCGGATAACCAGCGCTGCTGGACATGCATCCAGTGGAAATCCGGCGTAACTGCAAGCATTGAGTGCATTGATGTATGCTTTTACAAAATCTAATAGTTTCTCATAGGATATACATTTTTAAGTGATGAATCTATGGCTGCAGGTGCTTGGATGCCGATCAGAATGTGGTCTGATAACAATACTTTGACCAGATTTACGATGCACCACCAGTCCACGCTGAATCAAACTTGCATACATGAGTTGAGACCTGAGGGCTGTACCACAAAGCTGGCTCAACAGAGTCAGGCTCTTTTTGCCTCAGTTGGAGAAAACAGACACCACAAAGATGGCTATCAACTTACTCTTGTAACTCAGGCTTCTTTCTTCACACTTTGTGCACATTCACAAAAAATGAGCCAAATGATTATCTCAGTGCATTTGACTGATAAAATTGATTGATCTTTTGCCACCTACTTCCACCTTTGAAGAATATTAACAAAGTAGTCGTCAGATTCAGTCTTAATTACTTCCTCTTTAACCATACAGCTGATTGAGTGTAGACTATATTTGGCACTATTTTGCGGAAACTTACAATTATCCAGTTTGCATGTGTCTATTTAAAATATATCAAAACATATCGGTTTAATGAAGCTATTTCCTTGCAGCTGAGCACCATGACCACACACAGCATCTCAGAAGTCCTGTTGTCCTTATATAGTGAAGCTTCTGGACACACACATTCATAGCTTATAACCCAGCAGACCTCTGGATGTACAGATGCCTAACAGCATTCAGTTTCATGCAAAGATAGGATAAACATGTCACAAAGCTAACTCTGTATTGAACCCACACAGGTAAAATTTTAAATGTTTTTGTCATCTAACTCATTCCAAGACAGCAAATAAGCACATTTCCCACACTTTTGAAGTATAAATTGTACAAAAGAAAAACCTAATATTGCCTCCAGTTACACACCTATAATAAGTACAGTTGCTGTTTAAACTTCTCAACACAAAGCAGATATTTATGGTGATTCTGAGTTTGGGGATAAGAACTCCTTTTTGTGTTGAACCCATAGCACTGCCCATGATCTCTCAATGGTTAACTCTTAATTGTATTTGTACTGAATTCAGAGAACCTCAACACAATCAGTTTAAAAAACAAAGCTTAACAAAGACAACATTTGAAGAAGGATGTAAAATGGCTGAAAGTAAGAAAATGTGAATAGGGAGCTTTGATGTTAGACTGTGAAGAAACCATGAGTCCTAAAGCTGGATTAGTAAGAGAGCAACTATTGATTAATGTTTCAGAAATACCCAACTGTAGCGATAAGTGGAAAACTACAAAGAGGAAAAAAAAACTATTAACAAATCAACCACAACAGTTTAGCTGAGATTTGTGCCCTTCTATCTCAGTGCGTCAAAGGAAGAGAGGGGATTACTGAAATGTTACAAATCAGATGGAGATTTACAAAGGATAGAAACCAGGACACAGTGTAGCCAAGAGAGATTGCAAAAAGACAAAGAACAGAATATCTGGCCTCTGTGTGAGTGAGTGATAAAGCTTGGTAACGATAGACTGAGGGAAAAAGAGAGAGAGGGGGGTCAAGGGTCACCTGTTGAGTTGTGATATTAATCTAAACCCAGGCCGTTTTTCCTCGGTCCATGGCTGCTGTTCCCTTCGGAGAGATAGAGGAAAAACATGACAGAAATTTACTTGATGAAAGTAGAGACCCCTGGCTCCTGCCTTAAAATGAGTGAGAAAGAGAAAATCTCTTTGTCAAAAGTACGATGAGCCTGTGTTGGCACATGTGTGGAAGGAAGAAAGACCCTAGAAAATACTGAGACAAAAGACACAGCACAATACTGTTGGACATTTGAGGAAAATGGAAAGGGAATAAATTAAATGCGGAGTGAAGACTTGAAGCCAGATCTATACACCTGCAGCTAAGGATCTAATGGGGAGAGAGAAGTGGTGCAACACTAGCAGTTCTCTGGAGAATGGCTGCTCAGAGCGAAAAACAACATGAAATACTTAATGTGAAGGGTCATGGTCAAAGCCTGAAACTACAGAGCAGAAACAGTGACTGGGTGGATTTTTCTGGAGCATTCAGCAAAAAGGAGTCTTCATTCTACCTTAGAAAAGCAACTAATGATTATTTTTTAAAATGGTACGACCAGTCTTCTAAAAATACACATGGTCCACAAAAAAACTTGAATGAATTTAGATATACAAGTGCTAGACCAACTTTCTTTTTAGTTTATGTGAAACTGTGCCGTTTTTTCCACTGTTATTGACAGCATTAGAAAGGAGCTTTAAAAGTGCAGTATGTAGGATTTAGGGGGAAATACTGACAGAAGTGGGATATAATATAATAGGTATGTGTTCAACTTTAAATAAGAATTGTTGTGTTTTAATTACTTTAGAATGAGCCATTTACATCTGCATAGTGTTGGGATTCATGCAGATCTAAGCTGGACATGTGAAGGCTTTTCCCCTGGGTCTTGCCACCTGAAATGGTGGCCAGGACCGCATGTTCTTTGTTCATCAAACAAAGGACACCCATTTGAGACTCATCTCCACAGGACGCCTTACTGTCATACCTAAGAGAGACCAGTCTTGATTGGGCAGTACTGTCACAGTGACATGACACAAGCCAACTCTCCATCACCCTTTCTCCTGGACCGCGACCCTAGGCAGGAGAGCATGCTACGCCCTCCTCCCATTCTCTGACCTCTGCATGCTCACAACAAGAGCTGCAGCTCTGCTCTTACTGCTGCCTGTTTCCAGCAGACACAGAACCTGATGACCAGACAAATTAGTGTGCCAAACACAATGTTTGCAACTAACTTACCAAAAACAAAGAGAACCAAGCTGAGTCAGCACCAGACTTCTAACTCTGCAAGGATACCCAGCGAACGGTCTCCTCGTATCTGCACCATCGACACAAGGACACACCAAAGACTACATTTGGAACCAGAGTTCTTTCTAGCCACTGCTGGCTAACAAAAGCCACACAAAGCAACTCCTCTCTCCATCAAGGATTGGTAACATAACAACTGGGCATAGCCTTACTGTAGTTGTACAAGCTGAGCAAGACTATTTAATTTTGTCGATTGTGATTTAATGCTGTTATTGACTTATTGTTGTGATTAGGCAGTTACTTCAAAACTCAGCCGCAAGAGTGCTGACGAGGACCAGAGGGCGGGCGCACAATACACCAGTTTTAAAATTGCTGCATTGACTCCTCGTGTGTTTCGGGATCGATTTTTAAGGTTCTTTTATTAGTTTTTAAATGTCTTAAAGGGGAAGTTCTGTTTTTACAACCTGGACCTTATTTCTAGCATTAAATACAGTTTTTTACTCACCCAGATAAGTTTGGTGTCATTTGGAGTCCTTCGGAAGATATTTAGATCAGTGAGAGCCGCGTACATCCATATAGTGGGAATGATCGGGGCACCGACAATGAGGCTCTAAATAACACATTTTCTGCCGCGAAACTCGTTCATTTAATCAACATGTTTTTATGAATCGCTAGAGTTGCTTGTCATCATCATCCGGGTTATTTATAATGACCTACTAACCTCTGACCTGGATGATGTCATCCAGGTGCACGTGCCACCGCACCCGCAGCATGGCTTTGTTTTTTGAAACATGGCTGAATATTTGTCAGATTTTGAGGTTGTGGACGACGACTTTGAATATGATGGACGTCCTTACCGTTTTGAGCCAGAGTATATGGATGAGGAGCTCTTTGAAAGCAGGATGCGGAGGCAGAGAGAGGAACAACAACAAACCGCTGCACGTCTGAGAACAGATGCTAACTGGTGGTGTTCTTGTGGACAGTGTTCCACTACGTCAACAGAGGAGGAATGCCTTTGTTGCTCCGAGTGGGATTTGAGGCCAGGAGATAACGTTACACGTCTGGATGTCTCCAGAAATGACTGTCTCACAACAGAGGATTTCACTTCTATGATCAACTGGGCTTTTTTTTTCGTGTTCCGAAAGTAAACTGGAAGACCCAGCCAAAGCCTGCAGGACCGAACGGGCAACTTTCGATTGAGTAAGTAGCCTCCTCACATTCATAAATTGTTAATTTTCCTTGAATTTGTTTGCTTGATAAGTAAATAACAATAAGAATTTACATTTCTTTAGTTTATTCTCATCGCTTGTGTAGGCCCACACACTGCATAAAAAATGGAGGCACTTCTTATGCAAAACGTGAATTTATTATTACACAGTGCTCAGTGACAAAAAGTGAGAAGCAAAAAGGTGAACGTTTTTTTGGTAAAGAGGATTGTCTTTACGAATTGCCTCTTTTTTTTTTTTTTTTTTTCAGATGTTAGTAGGTCAGTATAAATGACCCGGATGATGATGACAAGCAACTCTAGCGATTCATAAAAACATATTGGTTAAATGAACGAGTTTCGTGGCAGATAATGTGTTATTTAGAGCCTCATTGTCGGTGCCCCGATCATTCCCACTCTATGGATGTACTCGGCTCCAGGACTCCAAATGACACCAAACTTATCTGAGTAAGTAAACAACTGTATTTAATGCCAGAAATAAGGTCCCCTTTAACAGTCTTGGGTCATCTTATTTATCTGACCTGCTTTTATATATCACCCCTCGTGGATCCTGAGGTCCTCCGGCACCGGCCTTTTAATTGTTCCAAAAGTGAGAACAAAAACCCACGGGAGGCTGCATTCAGCCATTATGGCCCTCACTTATGGAACAGCCTGCCAGAGAGCATCAGGACTGCAGAGACTGTTCATGTTTTTAAGAGGAGGCTCAAGACTCACCTTTTTAATTTAGCTTTTAACTGATTTCTTTTACTCTTAATTCTTATATTATATGTTATTTTAATTTCTAATGCTTTTAAATGATTTATTTCTAATCTTTATGCATTTCATTATTATTAAGTTTCTAAATCTTCATTTATTTATTTATTATTACAAATATAAATATTATTAATATTATAAATAAATTATTATTATCTTATCATATTGCCTTTTAGTCTTTTAGTTTTTAGCTCCAGTGTTTCCTCATGGGGGGCCTCCACACTGAGAGGTGTGCCTGGTCTGCCCACGGGGACGTCGTCCTGGAGATCCCTCAGGTCCGGAGGACTGGGAGGCTCTGCACCATGTGTTGAGTCCACCCTAGTCTATCTGGGTCGGGGTGGTCTCTGTGGCGGCGCTCCCTGTGGCCGTCGGCTGCGACACCTCTCAGTGTGGATGAGCACCCTATAGGTGGTTCTTTCCTTTTTCTGTTCCTCAGTGCCCAGCCATGTTACTGACTATATTGACAGTGAGTGTGTGTGTGTGTATGTGTGTGTGTGTGTGTGTGTGTGGGGGGGGGTGTTCAATATGTATGTAATATTTTTGTTGTATGTTTTTATCCTGAGAAGTACTTTGCGCTGCATTTTTAATGCATGAAAAGTGCTATACAAATAAAGTTTGATTGATTGATTGATAGGGATCGACCAATATTTTTTTTTCAGAGCTGATGCCGATACCGATTATTATGAAAAAGAGATACCGATATTTGCAACCCAAAAATGTCTGCTGTAAAAAATCATAGTTGACACAGAATTTACAAAAATAAACACTGACAAAGAACTACATTCAAATGCAATTAAGCATATGTTTATTCTGAGAACTTTTCCAATGAAACAGTACAGGGAACTGCCAGCAGCACTTTGAAAAAAACCCCAACTTTAACAAGTAAACAAATGAATGGGAAAATATAAAAGTAACACTGAACAGTAAATGAGTACAACAATGAACAGAAGATGAAAATAAAAAAGTGCAGGGAGCTGCCCATAGCATTTTAAAAAGTTCTATATGTATGTATATATGTCTCTCCCATGTGGAGGCCTCTGACTGGACTGAAGTAACTGCTCGCATAATATCTCTTCCCCCACCTCCGCCCCAGAGTTTGTGAGACAACAAACAGGCTAGTAACCGGGATGCTTGTGGATATAAACTAGTAACAGGGACGCTTGTGGATATAAACTAGTAACAGGGACACTTGTGGATAAAAACTATTAACACGGTGCAACAAGAAGTAAATTCTTCAGTCCAATACAGTCGCGAGCTTCTAACAGACATTAGAAACCGCTGCAGAGATCTAATGCTACAACCGAGAGAGCTCAGGATGTGTGCAAGCTTGGCCTGCTACATCGAGCTAGCCCTGAGATGACCGTGGTTTCGCCTGGAGCTGTCCCGACGGGGAGACGCTGGCAGCGCTGTGACAGGACACAAAAGTGGGGGAAGCACGGAGGGGTTAGCTCTAGTCTAAGAGCTAACCGCATCAAACCAGCCCTTCCCAGCATCCTTTTGGTGAACGTCTGCTCGCTGGACACGAAAATGGATTCGACTGTAGAGATCCATTCACCGAGGAGTGAGGGACTGTTGGGTCCTTGTGTTGATTGAGACACGGATGAATGGTAACATATCAGACTCCGGTGCTGAGCTAACGGGGCTAACAGTACATCGAGCAGACAGGGAGGCTGCATCGTCTGGTAAACTCTGTGGTGGTGGCCTGGCAATACACACAAACAATTCATGGTGCTGTGATGTGAAGTAGTACAGCGGATAAGCAGATAAATTGTGCACTTTTTGAAAAAAGCATGAAATTGCTACCATAGTTTGTACATACTGTAAGGTTTATTTTTAGATGTGGAGGGAAGTCAGATTTGATCTCTGAGGCCCGGGAGAGGTCAAATTCAAACATGCTGAACTTGGGAACCAAACACAGTAGAAATACATTTAAGGTGTCATTTCCAACTAAATTTAGGGTGCCCATTCAGTTGATGATACTTTTGAAATCACCAGAATTCAAGAAAATGCATTTAGGTCAAAGTCATGGTCAAATTATGCAGATGGAGTGAGCTAAAGGGTGCAAAAAGATGGTTTATTTACAAGTTTCCAACATAATAACAGTAATGATAATGATCATTAAAAATGTATTTACTTACAATATTTCAGTGGGCCTACTATGCTTCTTATACTGAAACTTGCTTTGAAATCAGTAATAACACGTCTACATTTACATGCCAGCTATTAGCTCTCAAGCCTGTTTGATACCAGCTGCACAGTATTGAACTAGGCTACTTTGCTATCACCATTAATTCAGCTATAGTCCTACTTCACACAAACGACCAAGCTGAAATCTCTAGAACATGCGCTGTTCAATCATTCAACTGACTTCAGCTCATGTATGTTCCAGACTATCTTCTAGTTTAGTTAGCACAATTATTTTGATCAGTGCCCGCCTTTTTTTTTTTTTTTATAACCACAGAAGCTAGACAGCTAACTAACTAGGCAGACTCATTCCTGGCTACAATCAAATTCAATGTATTTGCATGTTAAGGCTTTACTTAAGTATACTTATATTGGCGGTGTTTCCCAGATGGCTCTTAGCGCTAAGAGATTCATAAGAACGCTCTTAAGCCTCCCGTGAAAGAAAAACACATTTCCCAGATCGCTCTTAGCTTAAGAAGATCTTTCACTAAGAAGGAGTTGTAAGATCGAGCTAACCCACTCTTAACAGTCTTCTTAGCAACCAAATGCTCACAGATCCAGGCGCGTCAGGCAAATTAATATTACACTAAGCTTTCTGACTAATTACTGTCTGAGTAATTTTTTCCCTGTTTTTCTGAGTAATATGTTCTGTTTTTCTGAGTAATTTTTTCCCTGTTTTTCTGAGTAATATTTTCTGATTTTCTGATAATTTTCCCCTGTTTTTCTGAGTAATATTTTCTGGGTTTTTTTTTGAGTAATGTATTTATTTTTCTGGTTTTTGGTGCATTTTTTTCTGTTTTTCTGAGCAATTTTTCCCCTATATTGTTTAGCATTAATTGGTGACAGAAAAGAATGCATTTAATTCTGCAGGGAAACGCATGTCCTTATTGTGCATATGACAATAAACACTTTGAATCTTTAATCTATATGTTTTATGAAGACCCTATGTGTGCTCAAAGCTGTGGCACAAGTTACGCACTGAAATCTGGCGGAAGAAAAATAATAAGAAAAATAAGTATGAAGAATAACAAGTGTGTTCCTGTATGTGCTCACACACACACACACATAAAATGAATCATCATGACTATCATTTACCATAATTTCTCCACACATATCCCACATCTGTATGCACATATGAGATAGTTTACCACACCCAAAAAATGCATCAGGGCACAATAGAAACACATCCACCCTCCAAACCTGCGACATTCAGATATCAGGCAACTGACAGGTGTAATTGAGCTCAGCTGGAACCACATCAATGGATGCTCCACCCGCTACTCTATATAAAGGCGGTGACACATCACACGTGTGAGATACCATGGCTTTACAGCATATTCTCACTGCTAACCAACAGCGTCGCCGTGTGCGAATCCAAACCGTATATGTAAATGCATTTGTGCATCAGCACATAAGCCCACTCGACGTGCTGTCAGACCGAGCTGTCCAAATTAAGTACCAAGATACAACGCCTAATCAACCTAATCAACAACTGTGTGTCTCCACACATCCGGAGGGCAACCTGGTACAATTTTGCCCTCAGCCCGAAATGCAATGCCTGGCTGCGTTGCATTTTTACACAGTGGGGAGCTTCCTGGATGTGGTGGGAGATGGCACCAGCCTCAGCAAGGCGTCTGTGTTTTTTTTTTGTTTAAATATAATACATTTCCTTATGATTCTCTTACCAAGACTACTTCTTATTTAGCTGTAGTCTTGTTTTCATCATGAAAATAGGTCATTAACAAATATTTATCATCTCTGTTTTTCATTAGAATGATTAGAACACACATACACACAAGCAGCAGGGAATTAGTACATTAGTTAGCATTGCTGTGTGTGACTGATGCGCTGATTAAGTGGTGGGTGATCGATTTGCCTAAAATCGATTGTTTCAGCACCGCGGTAGTGGACAGCTCCTGTTAAGACCTTCTTAAAGAGCAATCTTAAGAGCGATCCTTAGAAAGGCATTAAGAACGCATCTGGGAAACACTCGTATCTTAGCAACCCTTCTTACCAAAGATGTTCTTAAAGGACAACTTCGGTATTTTTCAGCCCTATTTCCCCATGTGTATGTGTGCATATGGTTCAGTATTGAGGGAGGTGGATGCAACCGGGAGCTGCGAAACGAGCTAAAACGGTAAAGGGGGCACATGTGTCCTGTATAAATTTGCGCATTAAAAGTGCTTTTTTTCGCCACTGACCGGTTCAGAGGTTCACGAGTGGAGTCAGCTGTCAGTCAGTGTTGGAGCAGAGAGGAGGAGAGCTGCCCTGCTGGGTACTGTAAGTGAGTATGTATGTATGAAGCGTGTGTGTTATGCTAGAAGAGTCAGAGGACGGAGTCTTTTATGTGCTACCCCCTGGAGTGTTACCAGAGTTTTTGGAGTTCTCAAAAAAACAGGCCTTTTTCCCGAACACAAGAACAGGATGTCGCGCAACACCCCGTACAGCTTTCATAGGCTGCCTTTGTCGGGCTAAAACGGTAACGGGGGCAAATGCGTCCCGTATAAGCCACTAACCGGTTCAGATCGCCAGTGCTATCTCTGTAAATAGTATACTAGCCTTTCCCTTACCTCTGGGCTGTGTGATGTCACGAGCTTTGCTCGAACAGGATCGTGTTGTGGCTTGCAGCATCGCCTACAGCTTCAGTGCATCTGCTCCCGCACTGAGTCGACAAGTACGGTGAGCATGTCTCAGGTCATGGGCGCTGGTTCGCTCATCTGCTGATTGTGGCTGTTGTGTGTTTGCTGTTCTGGTCGCACTGTAACGGATCATGTGTGTGTGTGCCATGATGTGTTGATGTTTGGGGTGTTTCTCCGTTCTAAATTGGGGTTTAGTGTGTTATGTGTGAAAAGAAAGGATAAAGAAATAGAAGTAAAGGAAATGAAGAGAATAAAGAAATAGAAGTAAATGAAGTAAAATAAGTAAAGAATAAAAGTTGAAGTAAAAGGAAATGTAAAAGAATAAAGGTTGAAGTAAAAGAAATGTAGAATAGCCTGATTAGTAACAATAAGGTGAGCTAAATAACACCATGCGAGATTAACGAAGAGGTGGGCCCTGTACCTTCTTAACTGCAAGACATGTCTATATTAGTCACTGTGTGAAAGTAGACTTTGAGAAATAGTCGGAATTTGGCTAAAAATAAAAGAGGACAGTGAAAACCCTGGGCCCAAGGGGAGATTGGACACATGGACAAAAGAAAAAAGAGATAAGGTTAAAGGGAAGATAAAGGAAATAGAGAAGACAAGAGGAAAAAGTAAAGAGACAAAAGAAATAGTAAAGAGAAATACGAATAAGGTAAAGGAAAAGGTGCCGCAGATTTGGACAAAAGCCCTCAAGGAGGCGATTTTAGATGGGCCTAAAATCCTGCAATATCACTTGGTGAGTTACAGGTCAGTTCAGGGAACTGGAGGTGTAGAAGGAAAATTCAATTATACGATTCCCGCTCAGCAGAGCCTATTTCAGTGGAGTGCGAAGCACCCACGATTACAAAGGTCTGTGATTCCACTGCAGGAGAATCCAGAGATTCAGATGGACGAAGGAGTCCAAGACCAGTTCGGAAAAGGGTCAGACCAAAACGTTATGAGAACTAGGGTTGAAGTGACCTTAGGGAAGTCAGTTCAGCTCCCGTGCCAGTGCAAGGGAGAAAATAGTGGTGAAGGGAAATTTAGAGTCCAGTGGAAAGATAACCATGGCAGGGTTTTAGATCTGTCAAGGACATCATCATTGGGAAAATATGTGTTACTAAACGACAAAAGAAGACTGAAGATTGAGGGGGATTGTAGTCTTTATGTACATAACACCCAGCAAGAGGATCAAGGTGATTATAGGTGTTCTTTTTATGACCCACAGTTTGAGAGTGAGGGGTTAGAGAAAGGACTCAGAGCGAGTATAGTGACTCTAGTGGTAACAGATGAAAGTGAGAGTATAGAGCTCCAAGTTATTGAAGAAACAAGAGAAGTGACAACGATGACATCAACTCCTATAACATTATCACCCACTGAAAGCATACATGTGTCACCTTTAACTACAACGACGCCTCAGATGATTTCTACGACACCAACTCCTTTGAAAACTGTGATTAGGACTAAATTAGGTAGATTGGTTCACCTTCCCTGTCAATGTGGAAAGTGGAATGCTGGAGGTAACAATCCTCCTAAATGGAAAAATAGTCGTGGCGACGATGTGTTGTTAGCGGGACCTGGAGTTGACACTGTGCCTCGTAATCAGAGAAAATATCTGTTAAGTAACGATATGAAGTGGTTGAAACTTAGGGATGATTGTTCACTTATTGTGCGTAATGTTAAGAGGGAAGACCAAGGGGAATACACATGCACTTATCTAGAGCCAGAGTTTGAATTGGTTCCAGTTAAGAATTATTGGGTAGCGGGTTATATAACTCGTAAGGTGGTACTTATGATAGAAGATTTGAGTCCTACTGAAAGTTTTGTAGGTGCTGAAGGGGTTCAGAAACAATTTACTACGGTAACCACTTTAGGGGTAAATGATCCACAGATGAAGTTTACTACTTTAGCTCCGGAAACAACTAAGAGTGTTAATATCTCAACTCAGGCTACTACTCTAGATACAACTTTGAAAGGGATAAGTAATATAACAGCGATGGTGACAACTTCTACTTTCGTCACTTCTGGAAATTTTACAGATGAGAATGTGACAAGGGCAACCTTTGTTAACAAAACAGTGATGGCATCTTCGATGCCTATGAAATTTGTTAATGTAACTCAGAAGACTATGTTAAAGACAGAGCTTAGTGAAAACAGTAACAATGAGATTCTCAAATCTAGAGAACACCTGGTGGAAGGCAATGATGCGGATTCATCTGAGACAGCTCAGAAAACTGTTTCAGATAAGGAAAATGAGACTGTTGACTTAGATTGGACATCAGAAGACATGACTGACCACTACCATGCATTACGGAAGAGAGATACTAAGTGGAAGGCATATGGATTTGATTCCTCAGTGTTACAAATCACAGACCCATGGGCAGGTAGGAACTTATGGTTCCAGCAGTTAACTCATTCTGTAAGATCAGTGAGGAGAATGAATTGTCCATGTGTGGTGAAAGTTCCATCACCAGGCACATGGCTTTCAATTTTAGAGACAGTACCAGAACCACTGGCTACTGTATGTCAATCTTACGCACTATCGTGGCTGTTGTATCAGCAGCAATCAGTAGAGGATACAGTGATGGCTTTGTCAGTGAATCTGTTTAAACCTAGACGTAATTGTTCTTGGTTGAGGGAATTACCATATGTGAATTTACTTGATCAGCATGAAAACATGATGACAGCAGTTCCTGATGCAATGGAAGTGAAATCTGTGAGAGCTGAAGATTGTTTTTGTTCGAATGATACACATAATGAGCATGGGATGTTTATGGGAATCTCGGATTGTGACAACTATATGATGAACATGGGTAAACGTAGACATGAGGCTAATGATGATTTGTGTGAAGTGACGTTTTATGAGCCACATCGCAAACAGCATAGAACTTTGATGGTGAAGAACCAACTTTTGCCTGGAAATGTGACCATAGGAAATTTCAAAGATATTTGGTGGGTTTGTGGTGATAAGGCATACATATTTCTACCGTATGGATGGACAGGATGTTGTTACATGGCAACGCTGAAACTCCCATATGAGGTTCTTGCTGTACAGAAGGGAAACGTATCTGATAAGTTTCAGTCTAATGCTGTTCCTGGAAGTAGGAAGAAAAGGGATATGGCACAATTTCATAATCTGGAGTCCTACCATTGGAGGATAAGTCTAGGAGAGAAGTGGGGAATAGGATTGTTTCCATGGTATGGTGTGACATTTTTGGCAGATCACATTGATAATATAACCTACACCCTACAGGGTTTTGTAAATGAGACAATAAGAGGTTTTGAATACTTGTCAAATACTCAAAGGAGTCACAGACTGACGTTGCTGAAACATGACATGGCCCTTGACTATATTTTGGCTAAACAAGGTGGCCTTTGTGTGGCTTTGAATTTAACTGGGGATGCTTGTTATACTTTGATTCCTGATAGTTCTGATAATATGACCAGTGTCATAGATGCACTGAAGACTATAAGGGATGCTTTTGGCTCATCGGAAGGATCTGGATGGTCTGCAAATGCTTGGTTGCTGGAGAAATTTGGGCCGTTAGGAGCAGTGTTAGTTCAGGTTTTGGTAGCGATTCTTCTATCATTGTGTGTGATGTTCTGTTTTTGTACGTTACTATTGACCTTTGCGAAGGCTCTGATATTGAGATGGGTTGGAGTTGTGATGCTTGGGAATCATGTTCAGATGCCATTATTACAGAGGACTGACACAGACGTTGATGAGGTAATGGTGATAGGAGATGAACTGGTGGAGAAATATCCATTTTGAATGTCTAATTATATTATAATTTTAACATCTATTATTTTGTTATTTAGTAGTTTCTTATTATGGGGTGTTATGATTAAAGGGGGGACATGGTAATGTGAGTTATAATTTGTGATAATGTGAAATCATGATGTTGTGAATTGCATTTGATGTTTTAATGACTTTGCATCAGCTGTCTTTGCAAAGATACTGGTTGGTGTTTTCTTTTCTTTCCTCCTAGGACGGTATGGGAAAGACCACTGTGAGGGTGGTTGATCGTTCAGGGACCCCAACGTTCTGAAGGAATTCAGACACTCAAATATGGACAATAATATGGACTGGAGGGCCCTGAATAAGGTCCTGGTTAAACACATCATCGATACTACGTTGAGAGTCGACGCTGCTGAGGAGTTGCAATGTGATATCTTTTCATGTTCGCTCTTATATATTGTTTGAATTGTGTTGTAATGAATGTAAGCTGTGAGATTGACAGAGGATGATTTTATAACAGTGATAATTTTAGTAAGATGTAATAGTGTGTCTTATTTGTTGAGGTATCTTTTACTGTAGGGATGATACTTAAATGTTATAATATTTCTGATTGATTGTAATCATTTTAGACCGATGGTTTTTGCTGTTGGATGAATACATTGGGATCTCAGTTGTTTTCTTTTTTTTCGGGTGTTTAGGGATGTTTCTTGCTAGGCAGGGAAAGGTCCATTGGAAGGTGCGATGGGTTGACCAGCCTGAATTTGGACATTGTTTTGATTTCTTTACTGAGGTTTCCACATGTATTTGTTTAAGTCATATCCTTACATATAATACCGAATTCCTCCTTTTAAATTGGTCTGGAGTACTATAAGTGGTCGCCTAAGGCAGAGGGACCGTGAGAGAATTTTTCCTGTCTAGATTGTTTGAGGGATGTTTCAGGACAGATAGCTGCCTGACAGGTTTTCGCTCTCGCACTCCATAAAGTTGTTAAATTGGTAAGGTTATGCTGTAGGAGGAACAGCTATTTCTATCATAACTGCACGTATATATGTATTACTCTTTTATTTTGCGAGACTATGTAGTCTCGAAGGGGGGAATATGTAGTATCTGATTTTGTCACGTTGATGCTCAGAGACTGTAAAAGTGCTCAGTTAGGGGCCCTGGTCAAGATTATATCATAGCCTAGGTCAAGGACTAATAAGACAGGCTAAAGGGTTGGATTCCTTCTAGATTTCTCTGTCACCTGTTTCATGTTGTTTCAAAGTTCATCAAAACAACCAACCTATATAAGCAGAATGTTTGAAGCTGTAATTGAGAGTAGTTCATATTGGCTTTGGACTCTCTCACAGGTAAAATCCTGGGTGCCTGATTTGATGCTGTACTTCTTTCTATATACAAGCAAGACAGTGTCAGCGGAGTCTCCTTCATCATCTTCACATCATCGCTACCTCATATACAACATTTTCCTGACATATTTTCTCATGTTGACAAAAGAGTAATCATGTTGAATTAAACACATGAAACTAACTTGGAATATTAGCTAACAAGCACATATAAATCTAGAAACAAAGCTCAGCTACTTTAAATCAGCCTAAATAGTGAGGATGAAACACAGAAAGACAAACTAATGGTCTACTCTACTGGGTAAACCACACTAGTATTATAACAGAATGGTTGTTTGTCACGTGACTGGTATTTATAAGCAGTAAAACTGCCTTAATACTGGAGGGCAGTAATCAGACAGACTAGATGGAGGATAAAAGCCCTCGGAGAATAATTACACCACATCTCCCAAAGAACACATTTTAAGATATCTTCTCTGGAGGGCCTTTCTACAGAGCAATCTCTGGGGAGCTCTGTCTGAGATTTCATCCCAAGAGGGGCTGTTATAGGAATAGCAGGCCAAAGATGGATGAATGGATGGGGAGGAGGGCGTGGGACTGGATTGAAGCTCTGACCCTTAACAGATGGTCTCCAAAGGGACATATACAGGGCTGTACTCAGGTCTGGTGCCTGAGGAACCAATACCCTGCAAGAAATTCTCTTCCAAGCGTACAGTAATATTGTTTGGCGCACAACATTTCCAAACAAGCACTATACTTTGAGTGAACTCTAGAGGACAGATGGTGGATATAAAAAATCATGGCTTGACACACTACAGACAAAGTTGGGAAATCCCTCTCTTTTCCTGTAGAAAAAAAAGGCCTAACAAAAGCCAGCAAGTTGGAATAAAATTTGTTGGCCAGTCATGAAGCGGTTAAAGGCTATGTGAACAGCTCTGTTCCCCTGCATTTCTGTCATGCCTGCTGATCCCTGTGCACTGGCCAGCTGCCTCTAACTTTTGATCTATCAGAGGCTGGGAAGCTTGGCATGATTCATATTGATACAAACACGCAGCAGCAAAAATACAATGTAATGTAACTAGTGCCTTTGAAAAGATGCATGTTTCCTCTTTGTCCCCTTTGTTCTCAGGTGCTTGCTCTACGCCAGTCGACAGAGCTCGAGACGTTGTGTGGACAGCAAGATGCTGATCACTGTTGTGGTAATTAAAGCACTGAAACAGTTTTAAGAGCAATGTGGATCTTCTCCAGAGCTGTGCTGCTGTAATGCAGTGCAGAAGTGATTGGCGTTGTAAACACTTACCGGCCCATTCTCCCCTGACACATAAAAGCAGAGAATCTGCCTCTCACTGCCACAAAACAAGAGCCTAAAAACAACTTCCATGGATGAATATTAAACTGAGACACTGATCTGACTGGACAAAAGGAAAAGGTTGTTTTCTTGTAAAACCTCTTGTGAAGGAGAGTAACAAAAGAGAATTTCCTTTGATGGGATTTCCCAGCAGGCTATTGGAAGAAGAGCCTCCCTTATCTGGCAAGACATGAGTCCAGACTCTGATTTCTAATTTCCCCTCCAACCGTGTGTTACAGTATGTCTTCATTTGCTGCAAGCTGCAAGTTCCATCAGTGGAAATCAGTAGAAACACAACACTGATTGCCCAAAAGCAAGCTTATGTGCTGTTCATTTATTTCGCCTAAATGTCCAGCTGCAAGGACAAGGACACTCTTGTGAAAAATTTTAGTTGAAATGACATATGAAATTGCCAGGTTGCAATGGAAACATTACTTTGACAAACGGTGCAATTTGTATTCCAAGAAAACTGATAAAATTTTATGTGACAACTCACAATTCATGTAACTGAAAATTGATATTTACCTTTTTGTTTACCCTAACATGTAAGAATTATATTGCTTCTGTATCAAACTTCAAAAAGTAAATACCAACAAATTTTGTACGCTAAAATTGCATTACAATGTCAAAGGACATTCTATTTTGTAACGAGAACATAACTATGACTACGTCATATTACATAGGCAAGGATATTTACAGTCGCCTCTCTGTCGACTCTGCTGAATGTGTAATAATTTATGCCTTGATTTTGCAAATGTTGGTGTGGCTTTTTGTGGTTGGCTTTGGACAGTGGTCCAAGTGAAGTAACCATTGTACAGGCATTGAAAAATAATTTCACCATACTTGGCTGGTGACTCTTGTGGTTGTGGTGAGTGGTTTATGGTGAATAAGGACTATGGTGTAATGGTGGGAATGTGAGGTGCTGTCCTGGTTCTGCTGAGGATCACTGCTATACACTATTCAGAGGGAGCTGCAGAGCCGTGCTGCCTGTGTGGATGATTATATTATTCTACAACCAGACACCAGAAATTACCAGACTCAACCAGAAACATGGACAATACAAAGCAGCAGCCACATTGTAAGAAGACAAAAAGGACAAAGTGAGTGAAGCTTGCTGAAGAGAAGGCTGCGGAGGAAACACCGGGATGGGTTAATGTCTGGAGCTTGATAAAATCTTAAAATTTTAGAAGTGAGCTCATCACACCTCTAACTAAACTACAGTCAAAGCACAATCAACACTAAAAAGCAACCCAGAAGTCAACATTATTGGAGTCCATGTTTTGAAATTAATGAAATAAAACTAAAGAAGAGAAGTCAATATTCAGTGAGTGATAAGTGATTACATGACTTATTTTTTTGAAAAAAAAAAAACAAAAAAAAAAATCACATTTTTTTCTTCTTTTGTCATTAGCCACAATTTTTGTCATTTGCTGCAATTACCCGCAAAAAAAAAATCACATAAAAATGCCGCAATTTTTAATCGCAATTTTTTTGACAAAATTGGCCGCAAACTCAGGGGTTTTTGGCCGCAAGATCCTGGGGGACTGATCAACAGTGTTTATTTCTAAATCATGTCAACAATATGTATTGTCAATTTTCACACACTTAACTTGATTATGTAAAATTAGTCCTAGCACAATAAACCTGCGGCTGAATACAGGGCTCCAGACTAACTTTTTTTAGTAGGAGCACTGGAGCCCCTAACTGAAATTTTAGGAGTACAAGCAGAAAATTTAGGGGCACACCTTAAATCGTCCTGCAACGCAATTATTCACATTTTTGACAATTTTAACTGTTTCATGAACTATATGTACTCTACTGTACTTTAACATTTGACTGTTTTAACTATTGAAGTATTTAGCATCATAGAGACTTGTGGTCAAGCCCTGACTATATCAACGGATCTTTAGTGAAAGCTGTCTTTTTTTCCCTCTGAAAATATTAACCATATAGTCAGATACAATTTATTTAGCCTATGTAGGTCTGCTCAGCAAACTGATATGATGCTAATTCACATGAGAATTCATGTAAAATGGAGGTTGAACCATGAACATAAATTACAGAAAGCCTGTAAAGCAGTTTCATAAATAATTAGGGATGTTCCTGGCGACTAATTTCAAACCACTTTAGAGCACACAAGATATTGCAATATTTTCTGTCTTTCTATTAGAACATTTTAATCAAGATACAACCAGCTTTTCAATAATCATCTCAAACAAACATACAAAAACAGTGACACAGGTTAAGAAACATTTTCCTTTTTGCCCAAATATAACTTCAGGTACAGTATTAAAATAAATAAGTAAAAAAGGCATACATAAATAAAAACATTAATAAATACAATAATAATTCTTGGTGTATAGCAATTGTGGATAATTTCTTTAAAAGACAAAAAAGTAAAAACATCTCCTGTGGAAAATTCACACAGGTCTTCAGGATGCGCCTGCCAGTAAACGCGCGGACATGCACATCTTTGGCACGCGGACACACGCCTCGTCAGTTTCAAGCAGCACAGTGTAGCAGTGAGAGCTCTGCAGTTCAGTTTAACACTGACAACTACTACTAATAATAATGATAATAACTTTATTTGTATAGCACTTTTCAATATAAGTGCTTTACAGCATAAAATATCAGCACACACTCAATATCAACACAAAATACATACAGATTAAACATTACACCATAAAAGCCTTCCTGTAAAAGTGTGTCTTGAGGAGCGAGGTAAAACTAGGAAAAGACTCTGATAACCTGATTTCCTCAGGCAAATTGTTCCAGAGTCTAGGGGCCCTGACTGCAGAGGCCCTGTCGCCTTTTGTTTTCAGCCTACAACTTGGAACAGCTAGCAGGACCTTATCAGCGGATCTCAGACTGCGAGCTGGTTTGTGTAAGGATAAAAGGTCTGAAATATAGGCAGGGGCCAGCCCAAGTCCGGCCTAAAAACAAATAAAATAATTTTAAAATCAGTCCTAAAATGAACAGGCAGCCAGTGCAGGTACGCTAAAACAGGAGTAATGTGGTCACATGTTTTAGACCTAGTTAAAAGCCGAGCTGCAGCACTTTGTACTAACTGTAGATGGTGAAGTGATTTCTGGCTGAGACAGGTATATAAGCTATTACAATAGTCAGGGCGTGAAGAAATAAAAGCATGGATGAGTTTCTATAAATCTGTGGCTGAGATAAAAGACCTGACTTTGGCTATGTTTCTTAAATGATAAAAACATGTCTGGACCACTTTTTTTTTTTTTTTACATGAAGTTCAAAGTTCAAGTCCTGGTAAAAAATGACATTGAGGTTTCTGGCTGAGGGTTTTACAAGAGGTGTTCAATCGCCAAGGCTTTCCAAAATTAGTTTTCTTGTTGTGAATGGACCTATAACAATGACATCGGATTTTGACTGATTGAGTTGGAGAAAATTGTCTGACATCCAGTATTTTATTTCTGTGATACAGTTGTGGAAGGCTGCTATATTAGACTGATCACCGGGCTTGATTGGGATGTACAACTGTGTGTCGTCTGCGTAACAATGAAAATGGACGTTGTATTTACAGATGACGTCACCTAGAGGGAGCATGTAAATGGAAAATATAATAGGGCCCAGGATCGACCCCTGGGGGACACCATAGGAGACATTAGTGGGGGAAGAAACAGAGCCAGCTATAGATACAGAAGAGTATCTGTTAAAAAGGTAAGACCTGAACCAATTCGGGGCCACGTCAGTGATTCCTGCCCACTTCTCTAACCTGTCAATTAAAATGTCATGGGCTACCGTGTCAAATGCGGCGCTAAGGTCCAAGAGAACTAAAATGGAACACTCGCCGGCATCTTGAGTCAACAGGAGATCATTGCAAACTTTAAGGAGAGCTGATTCTGTGCTCTGAAGTGATCGAAAGCCAGACTGGAATTTTATCGAATAAGTCATTGACTGATAGATGATTTATTAATTGTTTGAATACAGTTTTTTTTCTAAGATCTTTGATAAAAAAAAATACTGATCTGTAGTTATTCAGAATGGATGGGCCTAGTTTGGGTTTTTTGAGCAGAGGTTCAATTAGAGCAGATTTAAAATAAGCAGGAACCACACTTGGGGTCAAAGAGTGATTGACAATAGATAAAATTAAGGGACAGGAGTGGGCATAATCTCCTTCAGTAGTCCGGTAGGGACCACATCAAAAGGGCAGTAGGAGGATTTCATGCGCATCACCATTGTGTTGAGATCAGTTAGTGACACTGAACTAAATGAGCAGAGGACTGACATAGAGTAGGATTGGTGAGTTGGCAGTTCCGGGACAAGTGAATTGTGGGGTTGACTGCTGATGGTGTGAGATCTAATGTTTTCAATTTTTTCAGTGAAAAATTATGAAAATTGCTCACAGAGTTCAGGTGATGCATGTAAATTAATATTGGTGGGGGCGCAAACAATTTGGTTAAGTGTTTGAAACAGCACTTTAGAGTTTTGAGCATTCTGGGAGATCAAGTTGGAGAAAAAAGTTGCTCGTGCATCCTTAACTGCAGCATTGTAATTATTCATTACGCTTTTCAAATGCTCATAGTGAACTTGAAGTATGCAGGACTTCCATTTACGCTCTAAGGAGCAGGTATGGTCATTAAACCATGGAGAGACTGAGGAAGTGATTTTGGTTCTGGTTTTGACTGGAGCTACTGAGCCCATTGTATTCAGGCAGAGGTCATTGATGGAATTCACCAGGAGGTTGGTCTAAATTAATAACTTTCTTCTTCTCTCTTTTGATGTTGTTGTCATGTTTTTCTGTAGGCCAACGCGGAACTTAACGTCACTTTGGTTCCCTTATGAAAAAGCCTACAGGATTTTTCCATTGGATTTTATTTTAGATTATTCCAGAGACCTCTGTGTCAAACAAATGTTTATGATAATTACATTTTTTGATCTGTAAGAAAATCTTTACTAATGAACACCACTTTTATTAATTTTGAGGCCTAAATGCAATCACCAGAAGTAAAAAACTAAGATAAAGCCATACACAAACTACACCACAGTCTCATGATTAACCATCTCCACCACAACAAGCTGGGGCATTCCTAGGACACTCTATAGCCATTATATTGCGTAATTAACAGTTCCTCCATAATGGCTAGTTAAACAAAAAACCTTGTCTATTGCTGTATAAACTGGATAAGCTGCGCCCTGGCTGGGTCTCAGCGGTTAGCATTGCGCTTATAGGGGGTCAGTACGTCCTGTGCTGTGATCCGCGGAGGGATACACCGGTGAGCAGGCACTGACGTAGCTTGTAAACAAAACTCAGCTGTTTATTTAGCCTAGTGATATCTCTGGGCTATAGTAGCTGCAATGGATGACTTTGAACACAATTTTGAAGAGTTTCTTGTAGCGGACACAGATCCAGAGCCATACCTGTTTGAGCTGGAGTACACAGATGAGGAACTCCATGTGTTGGATGCTGAACAGGCGAGAAGAGAGGCTGAATCCTCCGCTCCCGTTTTGCTGCACAGAATGGGATTCGGTGCTACCATTGTTTGGACACACCTTCTCATTCAATGTGTTTTCTTTATTTTCATGACTATTTACATTGTAGATTCTCACTGAAGGCATCAAAGCTATGGAGTTATGTACTTAACAAAAAAAGGTGAAATAACTGAAAACATGTTACCCTTTGCTCTGATTACTGCTTTGCACACTCTTGGCATTCTCTGGATGGGCTTCAAGAGGTAGTCACCTGAAATGGTTTCCACTTCACAGGTGTGCCTTATCGTTAATAAGTGGAATTTCTTGCTTTATCAATGGGGTTGGGACCATCAGTTGTGTTGTGCAGAAGTCAGGTTAATACACAGCCGACAGCCCTATTGGACAACTGTTAAAATTCATATTATGACAAGAACCAATCAGCTAACTAAAGAAAAACGAGTGGCCATCATTTCTTTAAGAAATAAAGGTCAGTCAGTCCGGAAAATTGCAAAAACTTTAAATGTGTCCCCAAGTGGAGTCACAAAAACCATCAAGCGCTACAACGAAACTGGCACACATGAGGACCGACCCAGGAAAGGGAGATCATCCGAGTCACCAGCCTCAGAAATCGCAAGTTAACAGCAGCTCAGATCAGAGACCAGATGAATGCCACACAGAGTTCTAGCAGCAGACCCATCTCTAGAACAACTGTTAAGAGGAGACTGCGCGAATCAGGCCTTCATGGTCAAATAGCTGCTAGGAAACCACTGCTAAGGAGAGGCAACAAGCAGAAGAGATTTGTTTGGGCCAAGAAACACAAGGAATGGACATTAGACCAGTGGAAATCTGTGCTTTGGTCTGATGAGTCCAAATTTGAGATCTTTGGTTCCAACCTTCGTGTCTTTGTGAGACGCAGAAAAGGTGAACGGATGGATTCCACATGCCTGGTTCCCACTGTGAAGCATGGAGGAGGAGGTGTGATGGTGTGGGGGTGTTTTGCTGGTGACACTGTTGGGGATTTATTCAAAATTGAAGGCACACTGAACCAGCATGGCTACCACAGCATCCTGCAGGGACATGCCATCCCATCCGGTTTGCGTTTAGTTGGACGATCATTTATTTTTCAACAGGACAATGACCCCAAACACACCTCCAGGCTGTGTAAGGGCTATTTGACCAAGAAGGAGAGTGATGGAGTGCTGCTGCAGATGACCTGGCCTCCACAGTCACTGGACCTGAACCCAATCGAGATGGTTTGGGGTGAGCTGGACCGCAGAGTGAAGGCAAAGGGGCCAACAAGTGCTAAACACCTCTGGGAACTCCTTCAAGACTGTTGGAAAACCATTTCAGGTGACTACCTCTTGAAGATCATAGAGAGAATGCAAAGAGTGTGCAAAGCAGTAATCAGAGCAAAGGGTGGCTATTTTGAAGAAACTAGAATATAAAACATGTTTTCAGTTATTTCACCTTTTTTTGTTAAGTACATAACTCCACATGTGTTCATTCATAGTTTTGATGCCTTCAGTGAGAATCTACAATGTAAATAGTCATGAAAACAAAGAAAACGCACTGAATGAGAAGGTGTGTCCAAACTTTTGGCCTGTACTGTATATCATCAGGAGGAAAACCGCCGCAGAGAGTGCATCACAAGAAACGAAAACTTTTCCTGGTGTGATTGAAACTTTTTTCATGTTCCTACGATGAACTGGAAAAAACGCCCCAGGCCTGCAGGAGCTCATGGACAGCTTTCAGTGAGTAATATCGTCCGTGTCGTGTCTTTGTTTTCTTTTACCAAGTGACCTAGCATACCTGTCCCAGAGCCAGCTGCAGCTGTTGCGCACCGGTGTATCCCTCCGCGCAAGATGTACTGACCCCCTACAAGTGCCATGCTAACCGCTGTCTCAATATGAAAATGATAGAGAAAGGGCATAACTCCCAAATCGTCAGAGTATTCTTTTCACATAATAATGCGGACTCAGCAGATGACTTACTAACTGTTTATTCCTCCTTACACCAAACGTACACGGCTGCTTCTCATTGTTTCCAGCAGCACAACAACAGTTACTACATTACCCAGAATAACTTGAGGCTCACGCTACTACGGCAGCCTTAGTAGCTCAAAATACACAACAGATCAGATAGATCAGAACAGAAGTACGACAGGAGAATTTACTGAGTAATTTTGCTGTTTCCACTAATTACTTGGACTGACCTGACGTTAGTTAATCCTCTCGCTCTCCAAAACAAATGCATGCTGTAATTGCTGGCTGCAGTCAGAATTTTACGACACCAGGCTGTGGGTGTCATACCGCTTCGACCAAAAGGGCGCTATAATTGACGAAAACGAAAAGTTCCGCACAGCTGCTTTAACGATTATTTTTTCAGTTACCGATTATTTTTCCATTATATGATTAATGAGGAAATTTAAACAATATGGATACCAAAATTTGTTAATTTCTTATAAACATTAACATTTATTGAAACATCAGTGATTCCGCCCCCCCTTGAAGTGTAATATTTACTGTAGTGTTTATACTGTACCTTTAAGTTGACCTTTAAAGATATGTGTTGAAGCAATGTACTCTGTGCAAATTACACACTGGTTTAATATTTCATGTATTCTTATGACACACACACTCATTGAGCACTTAATCATTGTGGTGGAGAAGTACCTAGGCTAAAACTCTAGAGGCTCTAGACTCGAGAAGGGGCGGGCTTAGACTGTTCAGGACAGCATCACATGGTGAAATTGGCTCTAAGGGAGAGCATGGATACTATTATGAACGAGTGCAAGTAAAAAAGCAGCCATCAGGGGGAGAACAGAGAAATGTGACACCGTAATGTTTCAGCTCCAAGGGGGAAGGACTAAAAAAGTGTAAACTCAGCAGAAATGTGACTTCGATATGGTGGGAAGGACTTCAATAAAGTGTAAACTCAGCAGAAATGTGACACCGTTTTGACCAGTGCCAAGTGGGAAGGGTTAAGGAAAAAAAGACGACTCAGCAGAAATTTTCACAATAAAAAGCAAGTGCGAACAAAGAAATTCCAGTCTTGCTCTGGAGCTTGACTCATTGAGTTGTGATGTCTTTGTTGCCTGCGAGCACATTAAACTCAGTTGCATCTGATTCTACATGTCTCCAGTGATTTTCTGAGTATTTGAATTTTTGATATCTAATGGAAGACAAAGAAAGTCCGTTCGTGAAGAAAGGAGCGAGGTTGCGAGCTTTCTGGCACACCTCCAGACCATGACTTTTTGCTTCCACAAAAGTCAAGTTAATTGTATTTTCTATATAGTGCCAGATCACAACAGAAGTCATTTAAGGTCACCTTTCCTATAGAACAGAGGGGTATTCCAGGTAGGAAGTTCAACAAACTCCGAGTCTAATCCTGAACTCTGAGTTGACTTACCCTGAGCTGGGACACTCTGAGTATCCCGTTCCAGAACAGCCGATTTGAATTAGTTCAAATCAAATTGCCGAAGCCAAAGCCGAATAACATTAAACGCTTGGCCGAATACCGAATATCGTTGTTTAGTTTTTCATTGGTTTTTGCAGATGAACCCCCTCCAGATTAGTGTTGTCACGGTACCAAAATTGGGACCTACTGTACGATACCAATGAAAATATCACAGTTCTGAGTAGTATCAGGATACCCCAGCAAAAATTAGGCAGATGTGCCTTTTGTCATTTATAAAAAGACAAATCACTTTTCTATAATACATCAATGATATTTCAATGGAATAAATTACTTATTGACTTATTCATACTTCAAAAACAGCATCAATAATTGATTAACATAGGGGGGATCAAAATAAAATAAATAAATAAAATAAGAATCAACCAGCTACCCTCCTCCCCTGACAGTCCCTTCATAAGTAAAGAACAGTCCCTAAAGTGCAGTGAGGTTTGTGGGCCGTTACCTGCCACAATGACAGAAATGTGAATGGCTCGTTTCTCCTCTGACATGCCACATACCTGTGTTCGGCTAGCTCGGCTGTTCAGGTACTACTGGGCAGTCATGACGCCAAGAAGAGGATATTATTGGAGCTGACTTCTCCGTTGCTGCCGGTAAGCCGATGGCCGCCGTATTTGACAGAAATACATTACTGTCTGTGTCTGTGACCCCCGTTCAACCCACAATCGGTGGGATTTGCCTATCGTTTCTACTGGTGGTTGAAATCTGTACTCACACAGTGTGCTGAATGATATTTTGCTCGCTCAAAACTATTTTTACTCGCAAATGCGTGTGCGGTGACGGACGGATCGCCACACTGCCGACATTTTAATCCGCCCGTCACGGCACGCTGTTTGATTGCGTTATCAAAACATGCCGCTATTATTCGGCCTTGCTTTTAACCTATTCCACCGAGTACCGAATGTGGTTTTTTTTCCCCCAATATTCGGCTGAATATATTCAGTTACCGAATATTCGGTGCATCCCTATTCTTTAGTTTTATTTATATTTGATTTATTAAACAAATTAGCTTAAATAACCTGTCATTCAGTGGCTATTTCATTATGTACTGGAGGCCACCAATATCATATAAAAAGCTACCATTCACAAAAAAAAAACGTAGCGCAATGCACAACATTTCCTCTGATGAGAGCGCACGTCTGCGATGTGTCAGATTTGATGTGTGGCTGGTAAATGGTTGAGCCTAATGAAAAAATGGTATTGTTCAAACAGATATTCATTGAGCTATTCTGAACTATTGAACTGAGATATTCTGAGCCTAACCCTGAACTCTGAGTTGAATAACTGAGATTACTCTGGGTCACAGGTTTCAGAACAGGTGATTTCAATTGGTTCAATCAACACAGAGTTTGTTCACTCTGAGTTAAGCGCGTGCACCACGACTTTAAAAAGCTGTCATCAATGGAGTCCCGATACCACGATTCACCATGGCAACAAGCGACAAGAAAAGGTCTGCATTTTTTTACTCCTCTGGAGTTGGATATTTTAATGCGCTCATACAGCAAATTTGAAGCTGTTTTCAGGAAGAAGAGTAACACGGCTGCAGCAGCGAAGGAACTGGAGTCGGCGTGGGAGAAAAATACTGCCCGATTTTATACATTTATACAATCACAATAATGTTAGGCTACAGATGCAAACAGGTGGAATGGTGTTAAAGCTAAAATTTAGTTCACTTAGATGCAATCCCACCTAATTATTTTTCAAGTGAAAATGGTCTAAAAAGTTACTTTTAGGTGTGATTTGTTTTGACTAGAAATAAGACACATGTTCTTGATATTTTGAGTTTTTGCAGTGTGATGCAGTCTGACATTTTGAGACAGTCAATCTACCTGCACATTAATGCTGTGAATGGACTTCATATTCACATAGTCTCCTTCATTTTGTGAAGGAGCAATGATGGGAATGTGGGTTCCATCAATGCACCCTATCACACCGGGAAATCCTAAAAGAAATTAAAATGACTGATCCCAGTCTGAGGTTGCAGCACCATGTTATTAACTGAATATGATTTATAATCATAAATTTTAACTGATTTCTACATCATTTGCCTGCAATCCTGTGGAACTCCTCCTTGGTGACCCTCACAGGTTTATGTCCGGGGAGAACAAAAGAGTTTAATAGACGTTTCAGAGCTAGGGACACTTTTCTCATGGCTCTGCAGACAGTGGCCTTACTGATATTTTCTGCATCTCCGATATTATACAGAAAACTCCTGTTTGCAAAAAAACAAAGAGCAACACAAAGAATCTGGGTAGAATCTGGTCACGGTTGGTGACGTTGGTTATGTCACGACGGATGAGGTTATGGATATAAATGATGGACTGTGATGTGAAACCGCACTGTTCAAAAAGAAAATGTTCTGGAAATGATAAGTCAATTCTGGGCCTGTGAATAATCTCCCGACGAATGCGTAACTCCCTCCTCAGTAACACTGCCTCTTCGTCCACAGGGTCCTCCAAGAACGGGCATGCCATGGTCGAAAAAAGTAGATTTAGAACTAGAACACACTTTAGGATCCAACTTTACCTTGAGGACAGATGATCAAACTTACTGAAACCCACGCAACACTAAACGAATGAATTAATAAATCACACTGCATGTGTGGCCTATGAGGGAGGAGACAGCTAGAAACTCGAGGGTCATTGAGGAAAACCTGCTCCCGACCAGGTTAGGTTCACGGAGTCAGTTGCCACTGTAACTGACACCGAGCTTCAATTACCTCTCTTTCTGAAACGCGCTGGAGTTACTCCGCTTCCTCTGGTTTAAGTTACCTCCCTTTCTGTAACGGAAAACCCAGAGTTTCCCTCATTTCAGGGTTAACAGACTCAGAGTTTTCACTAAACATGCTTTGTGAAATGGACCCCCGGATTACACCCCAGGCCTATACCTTTTCCCTTTATCAAACAAACTTAATAGCCTTGTGTTATTTATCTTATGTCATTTCTGTCTCTACATGGTCGCACGTTAACAATATTGCTCTGCTCTCTGTAAAGTGCACGGCGCACGGCACACACACACACACACACACACACACACACACACACACACACACACACACACACACACACACACACACACACACACACACACACACACACACACACACACAGAGTAAATTTTGTGCCAGAGTACATCATTAAAACTTTAAATAGAGCTGGTTTAACTGGAGGGAAAAAAAAAGAGCCAGGGGAGGAGCTCCTAGATCTCTGACAATCTGACAGAGGTCCAGACTAAGCCCCCAATATCCTCACATATTCAATTTATGGCACTACGTTTCCCTCAAAGAAACATAATTTCTAGAAGACAGGGCTGTTTATCTGATAAATAACAGGTTTTCCCACACATTAATTTATGTGTGGCAGCCTACCACATTTAAAACACCTGCTGTCACATTTGATTTTTTTCTTTTTGGAGCTGGCCCGTTTGTTAGGTGTTCTGTTGGAATGTATTTACCATTCAGTTAGTTTAGTTGCTCGATACTCTCACTGTGCAGAGCATACCCTGGCCAAACACATAGCAGCAGAGTGTCAGGTGCAGCGAAAGTGTAACTTAACCGTTCATTGTGCTGGTTCTAAAAGTTCCTCTGCAGCAGTTGCTCCTCTCAGATCAGCTTTTATCAGATTGATTGGTCAATTATCCACTCCGAGACTCAAAATTCCAAAAACTGCCACTAAGGGAAAAAATGAACTCATGAAAAGTTCTGTCTGCGCTGTGTTCACAGACATGCAAAAACCTCCAAATTTAGAGAGGGGAGAAAGAATGATAAACATAGACACAGAGGCAAGAAAATAAACCCCACAAGGTTAGTACCTCCCTCCCATTCTCAGTTAAAGCCACATATACATTATAATTCTGTGGGAAACACTGACTATTAATGATGCTTGTTTATTAATTGGCTTCTTGTCATTTTTCAAAAGTATTAAGAGTATGAATGTTATGTCTACTTGCCCAGACTGCATGTGCCTCAACAACTGTGACTCTGTCACATTTATTCATACTCTAACCGAAGTTTATTTGACATGATGCTCAACCTGTCTTTGTGAAACACAATGCGGAACAAAGCAGCACCATGCAAAATAGACATGAGAGTCTGGATTCATTGCTTTGTGCCACATGGCTCTCCCAGAAATACATCCACTCTGAGAAGACTGACGTCTGGTTGCTCCGTAAGGACGTTTGTCAGCCAACCTGTTTGTGGTGCCAACAATGACGAGGGCGTGGGCCTGATTCACTTCTACAGTACAAGCTGTTATAGTACGCTCATCTTGGAGTCTGGCAAATGTCTGTGTCTGCACAGTGGAAGAAGACAAGGCAGGGTGATTGGCAGCCAGCCAAACCTGCATACATAACACAAGTGTGGGGAGCAAGAGTGAAAGAGAGTGTGTGGGGAGGAACTTGGCTGAGCTTTTTATCACAGGGCCATAATTCAATTATTGTAAATACTGAGGAAAAGCTGCCTACCAGTACACTGATTGCTCTATGTAGGCACAACCAAAGCTGAAATAAAGGGATCTTACAATTTATATCAAGGCCAGCTAGTGTGGCATTTTTTCCCAGCAGGTTCTGATATTTCATTTCTGCTCAGATGGAGATTCTGTACCACAGGGCAGTAGTGCTGTGACAACATGAAATCCCTACACACTTGAACAACTGCTGTTGGGCATGACCTTTAAAGCAAAAGGCTATCTGTCAAGCACCTTTAGGTAGACGTAGCCTTCCCTGGGCTAACACAGGGCTTGGAACATTTGTGTACAAACAAATAAGGTCAACGACTCCACCCATCACCCAGCCTCGGCTCTGCCCTGGACATACAGTAATTACATACATTTGTTATTTGAGTTTGAATGTGATGGCTGGTGCCTGAATATAGAAAGCAGGCACAGAGACGCTTCATACAGGAAACAGGGGTGGTGAGAGGAAACAGTTCCTATTGCAAAATCATATAGTAAGAGGAAGAAGAGAAGACAATAACCATCAGCAGCTGAACAGGTGTACTACTCACCTTCTCCAGCTGTTGTCCAGAGGTGGGGACAGGTACACTGCTCCATATGGAGAGCTTTCTATGTAGATTTTAGTTAAGGGAATTATTAGCACAAACACAGAAACACCACTGGTGATATAAAGGTCATTTTTATATAGATTACATTCACTTATTTCAATGTTAGTAGATATCACCACACACAAAGAAATGAAGACAAATATACTGAACAAAATGTAAACATTGCACTTTTGTTTATCCTCCTATTGTTTTTTTTTTTTTTAACAGGTTTAAGTTCAGATATATTAGATATATTTCCCTTAAATTGTGGTCACAAATTTGTTAAAATCCATGTTAGTGCACACTTCTCCTTTTTTAAGATAATCCATGCACCTGACAGGCATAACATATCAAGATGCTGATTAAACAGTATCATTAATGGTCATGATAAAAGGCCAATCTAAAATGTGTAGTTTGATCACACAACACAATGACACAGATGTTGCAAGTTTTGAGGGAGCATGCCATTGACATACTGACTGAAGGAATGTCCACCACAGGTATTGACTGTGAACTGAATGTTCATTTTACTACCATAAGACATTTCCAATGTGGCTTCTATGAATTTGGCAGTATATCCAACTAGCCACACAACCACACAAGTTGATTACAGCAATGAACTGGAGCCATGTCAAGACCCTGGTGAAGACAGTGAGCATGCAAATGAGCTTCGCTGAGATAGTTTCTGATGGTTTGTGCAGAAATTCTTTGGTTTTGCAAACCAATTGTTGCATCAGCTGTTTGGGTGGCTGGTCTCAGACAGTCTCACAGGTGAAGACACTGGATGTGGAGGTCCTGAGCTGGTGTGGTTACACATGGTCTGTGGTTGCGAGGCTGGTTGGATGTGCTACCAAATTCACTTAAAATTCACAGAAACTAACAGACACTGGCCTTCTCCAGTGTGGTTTCTGTTAATGTGGCAGTATATCCAACTGGTCTCTCAAAGTAGAAACTACACACTACTACACAAGTAGTATGCGTGAAATTAGGACATAATTCAAAAATCTTTTTCCATTGTCAAAATATGGCACAGTGATTGGATAAGCCAGAGCCACAAACCACACTAAATATTTTCATTTTCATTTCATTTTTTTGCTGCTGTGCTGCCTGTCATCATCGCTTAAACCACTTGGCACAGCAGATAACTTTCTAGCTTGCAGCTGTCAGACTAAACTGACTCTCAGTGGATGGGGGAGTGGCTCTGTGGAATGGGCACACTATGGGGACCCACTAAAAAATCTGTTTTTTCCCCGTTTTTATATAAAAACTTTTTTACCATTTAAAATGAGAAGTCAAACTTTTTAAAATGTTAAACAAAGAAAGCCATTCAATGATTCTGCCTTCACAAAATACATTCTTAAAAAACTGGTGAACTTATGAGTCAATCAATCAATAGATCATTAAAGGATAAATAAACAAGACTAGAAATCTGACCAGGTATTTGATGCTAGGGCTGGGCAGTATATCGATTTTCTTTAGCATATATCGATATATTTTCAAGCATGATATAGATTCAGACAATACTGTTTATATCAATAGAGGGTCAAGTTGCGTCACATAACGCATACCAGTGTTCTTCTCTCTTCTCTCTCACACTCTTCACACACAGACACACAGAGCTGCTCCTCTGTTTAATCTGTCTCTTAATTAGTCTACAGTGTGACATTGGTCTATATGTTATACGAGCTACGCTAAATCAGTTTGTCAGATGAATGAAGTTACTGTAGTAGTACGCGTACAATACTGTGGGCCTTTTCCTCTGTAACTTTTAGCTGCGCCCAGTCGAGCCATGCCAACAATGAGCACCCCACCCCCCACCAATGTAGCATCAGCCTAATAAGGCACACCTCTTTTGAAATGGGTTTCATGCTCTTTCTATTTTATACAAAGCTTTCAAACAAACTCCATTGGTTTTCTATGGGAAAAGTCTATTTTCTTCAATACAGGGTTCCTACACATTTGGAATTTCAAAATTCCATACTTTCCCATACCCTAATATTATCCAGACTCCTCGGCGTTTCTTTTTTTTTTTTTTTAGACGAAAGGATTGCTTCCCTGCGCCTTCGGGTCGGGGAACGGGTCCTGACTGTTGTCTGCGCTGAACAACAGCTCAGAGTACCCGCCCTTTTTGGAATCCCTGGGACGGGTGCTGGACAGTGCCCCAACCGGGGACTCCATTGTTCTGCTGGGGCACTTCAACGCTCACGTGGGCAATGACAGCGCGACCTGGAGGGGCGTGATTGGGAGGAACGGCCTGCCCGATCTGAACCCGAGTGGTGTTCAGTTATTGGACTTCTGTGCGGGTGGCAGTTTGGCCATAACTAACACCATGTTCAAACATAAGGATGTCCATCGGTGCATGTGGCACCAGGACAGCCTAGGTCGCAGGTCAATGATTGACTTTGTAGTCGTATCATTTGACCTGCGACCATGTGTTCTGGACACTCGGGTGAAGAGAGGAGCAGAGCTGTCAACTGATCACCACCTGGTGGTGAGTTGGATCAGATGGTGGGGGAAGACGCCGCGCAGACCTGGCAGGCCCAAACGAACAGTGAGGGTCTGCTGGGAACGCCTGGCGGAAGAACCTGTCCAAATGATCTTCAATTCCCACCTCCGGGAGAGCTTCAACCGCGTCCCGAGGGCAGAGGGGGACATTGAGACATTGTTCCGCTCTGCCATTGTTGAGGCGGCGGCTGCAAGCTGTGGCCGCAAGGCTGCTGGTGCCAGTCGTGGTGGTAATCCCCGAACCCGCTGGTGGACACCAGAGGTGAGGGGAGACGTTAGGCTGAAGAAGGAGGCCTACAGGGCATGGTTGGACTGTGGGTCTCCGGAAGCAGCTGGCGGGTACTGGCGGGCCAAGCGGAGCGCAGCGGCGGCAGTTGCAGAGGCAAAAACTCGGGTGTGGGAGGAATTCGGTGAGGCCATGGAGGAAGACTATCGATTGGCTCCAAAGAGGTTCTGGCAAACTGTCCGGCGCCTCGGGGGGGAAGGCGGCAACTAGCTCACACTGTTTACAGTGGGGGCGGGGAGCTGCTGACGTCAACTGAGGACATTGTCGGGCGGTGGAAGGAATACTTTGAGGAGCTCCTCAATCCCACCAGCACGTATTCCAGTGAGGAAACAGAGACGGGGGTATCGGGGGCGGGTCGTCCAATTTCTGGGGCAGAAGTTCCGAGGTAGTGAAACAACTCCGAGCAGCGGAGCCCCGGGGGTGGATGAGATTCGTCCTGGATATCTCAAGGCTCTGGATGTTGTAGGGCTGTCCTGGTTGACACGCCTCTGCAACACTGTGTGGACATCGGGGCAGTGCCTCTGGAGTGGCAGCGGTCTGCCACTCCAGAGGCACTGGGGGTGGTGGTCCCCATTTTCAAGAAGGGGGACCAGAGGGTGTGTTCCAACTACAGGGGGATCACACTCCTCAGCCTACCTGGTAAGGTCTACTCCAGGGTGCTGGAGAAGAGGGTCCGGTCGATAGTTGAACCTCGGATTGAGGAGGAGCAATGTGGTTTTCATCCTGGACGTGGAACCGTGGACCAGCTCTTTACCCTCGCCAGGGTGCTGGAGGGGGCAATAAGTCAGATCTGTTCCTGGTGAGGGTTGGACTCTGCCAGGGCTGCCCTTTGTCACCGGTTCTGTTCATAACTTTTATGGACAAAATTTCTTGGCGCAGCCGCGTGGTGGAGGGTGTCAGGTTCGGTGACAGGAGGGTCTTGTCCCTGCTTTTTGCGGATGACGTGGTCCTCCTAGCTCCATTGAACAGTGACCTCCAGCTCTTGCTGGGACAGTTCGCAGCCGAGTGTGAAGCGGCTGGGATGGGAATCAGCACCTCCAAGTCTGAGGCCATGGTCCTCAGCCAGAAAAGGGTGGATTGCCATCTCTGGGTCGGGGGGGGGGGGGGGGGGGGGGGGGGGGGGGGGGGGGGGTCCTGCCTCAGGTGGAGGAGTTTAAGTATCTCTGGGTCTTGCTCACGAGTGAGGGTAGGATGGAGCGGGAGATTGACAGGCAGATTAGGGTGGCGTCAGCAGTGATGGGGGCGCTTAACCGGTCCGTTGTGGTGAAGAGGGAGCTTAGCCAAAAAGCGAAGCTCTCGATTTACCGGTCGATCTACGTTCTATGGTCACGAGCTCTGGGTAGTGACCGAAAGAATGAGATCGCGAGTGCAAGCGGCCGAAATGAGTTTCCTCCGCAGGGTGGCTGGGCTCAGCCTTAGAGATAGGGTGAGGAGCTCGGAAATCCGGGAGGGACTCGGAGTAGAGTCGCTGCTCCTCCACATCGAGAGAAGCCAGTTGAGGTGGTTCGGCATCTACTAAGGATGCCACCCGGACGCCTCCCTTGGGAGGTGGTTCGGGCGTCCAACTGGGAGGAGACCTTGGGGCCGCCCCAGGACACGCTGGAGGGATTACATTGCCCGCCTGGCCTGGGAACGCCTTGGGGTTCCCTCGGAAGAGCTGAGGGAAGTGGCTGGGGAGAGGACTGTCTGGCATCTTTGCTGAGGCTGCTGACAACGATGACGGTTGAAGCCAAGTGGATAAAATAATGAAATGGCGAGAAATCTGAGCTGCTTAGCAGAGGTCTGGGCTCTCCGAGTGCTTTTCTAGTTGCTCATGTATTTACTTTATACCTTATATACATATATATACATATGTATGTATGTACATATGGTTACTGTCAGGCGCAAGCCTCCTATGTCCAAAACTGTTACTTTTCAGGAAATTAAAAAAAAACAAAAAACGTGTGGTTTTGTAACAACTGGACATAATGTCATCAAACTTAGTATTGTGTATTTACATATAGCCAGATATTTGAATGTGTCATTACTTTATTAATATTTTACCCAAATCAAGCGCATGTGGAGTTAGAAGGTTTGTGACCAACAGAAGTGGAGATAGCAGGTTTGTGCCACCACTGATTATGATGGCCGCATCGGCTGCAGTAGCTCATTGCATTACGTTATCATCAACTTACAGGTTACAGTGTTTATTGTTACTATTTGGGTGCTGTTTTTCCTGTTGTTAATACATTTGGCCAAAATTTATTATAAAAGATAAGTGCTATTAACAGGTAAATGATGGACTAAACTGCTCCCTCTTTACCACAAGCGAAATGAGTTTCCTCCGCAGGATGGCTGGGCTCAGCCTTAGAGATAGGGTGAGGAGCTCGGAAATCCGGGAGGGACTCGGAGTAGAGTCGCTGCTCCTCCACATCGAGAGAAGCCAGTTGAGGTGGTTCGGCATCTAGTAAGGATGCCACCCGGACGCCTCCCTTGGGAGGTGGTTCAGGCGTCCAACTGGGAGGAGACCTTGGGGCCGCCCCAGGACACGCTGGAGGGATTACATCACCCAGCTGGCCTGGGAACGCCTCGGGGTTCCCGCGGAAGAGTGGCTGGGGAGAGGACTGTCTGGGCTTCTTTGCTGAGGCTGCTGCCCCTGCGACCCAGACCCGGATAAGCGGAGGAGGACGACAACGATGTCTGTCCTGCATCTCTCTCTGCCTTTCTCTCTTTCTGTCTCAATGTGTTATACGAATTACTTTTAATTTATTATGTTGATCTGTTCTGTACGACATCTTTTGCACGTCTGTCCGTCCAGGAAGAGGGATCCCTCCTCAGTTGCTCTTCCTGAGGTTTCTACCGTTTTTTTCCCCGTTAAAGGGTTTTTTGGGGACTTTTTCCTTATCCGCTGTGAGGGTCCAAAGGACAGAGGGATGTCGTATGCTGTAAAGCCCTGTGAGACAAATTGTGATTTGTGATATTGGGCTTTATAAATAAAATTGAAAATTGAAATTGATATATCAGTGTATCATATTTCACATCATATTTAATTATGACGCAGGAAACGCGTCATGTATTGCGAAACTGGTCGGTCAGCCAATCAGGGACTGGAGCTGGTCCTTATGAGGAGTTGGGCATGAGATAGTTGAGTCACGAGCACAATGGCAGACTGACAAAGTTTGGGGACAAGTGGAAAAACGGCCTAACAAAAGAAAACAAGCTCCTCTGTCTGAGGAGGCAAAGAAGAGCAAAAAGGAGAGTGATAAAAGAAGAGGAAAAACAAGAGTAAACCTCAGTCAGGCGTTCAAGACATGGAGGGAGCTCCGTGACCAAAGAGGCTTCAAAACCGATGTCCAGCTAGCTTTCTTTCTAATGGAACAGTAAGTAACACAGCTAAATGTTAGCTAGAAGAGAGAGGACTGTACTGTACTGGCTGCTAGTTAACTCCGAACTGGCCATCATCGCAAATCGCTGCAACCAAGGACCGGGTAGCGAGTGTTGGTCAGCTGACATCCTCGTTGCCATTCTATGGCAGCCCTCGGACAGTGATATCCCCCTCCCTTCCTTCTGTTCTCTTCTCACGGAGGCAGCTATCGATGGACATCACTAAGTTGGGCGTAACTTAGCTGGGCGAACACTGAACTTTGTTTCCCATTCAATTTGAACTACAACTGGCCCCATGTGAGGGCAGCCTTCGCAGCTACTGGGCACCCAGCATCTCCGACCGGGAGAAGTGGAGTAAAATCCTCTCCTCCGCTCCCGTTTGTCTGGTGAATGCCTTTCCTTTGTCAATACACTCTGCCAGCAATTTATTAATATTGATGCCAGTTGTAACATTCAAATGTTTTAATAGTGAGCCATGTTCTAAGCGGGATAATGTATAGTAAGTCAGTGACTGTTGAAAAATAAGTCCGCTGCATGTCGGGGTTCCATTCCCGTCGGGAGTTATTTGTTATTTGGTATAATTTACTGTAAGCTGTTTGTACTGGTACTGTGCATTCTGATATTATTTTTTGCAATACTATTTGTTTTTTCTTGAGATAAATCTGATTAATTGTTGCTCGGTCTCTTTACTCATTTATTTAGTAAAGTGTCCACACACCTTCTCATTCTACATATACATAGAGGTATACTGGTGGCTTTACAGCTTACATTTTATTGATAGATCTCTGATCTTCACGGTCAATTTGGTCGTTGCGACAGTGCGACACAACACCACCGCTAGGAGGTGCCAAGCTAAAAACCCCTGAATCCTATCAGTTCAATGCGTAATTTTTTGTGTCCCTCAAGTGTCTGAACATAAAACTGTTTCTCTCTCTCTCACACACACACACACACACACACACACACACACACGGAGAAGTAAAACATGTCCCATCTCAACATTTTGTAGGTGAGGTCAGTCAACTACAAAGGCAACACTGACAATAAGTTAAACTTGTTAGAATTACAACTTAAATATGTGTAATAAATTGTAAAAACCATGTCCATTTCTGATTGTTCCACTTAAAGTAGTACCATAAAAAGCAATCATATTTAGATTGATTCAATTATTTTTGGAAATACCTAACATTCTATTTTAGAAAACAGTATTTTAGAGCAGCGGCAATAGTCTGGAAACAAATATTATT